>CM074820.1:561353-582563 GCA_037447605.1 Zygnema circumcarinatum
CTTCTCTATTTCCCTCCCTTCCTTTCTCCCTCTTCCCCTTCCCTTCCTCTTTCCTCCCCCTCAAGCTCCTCCTCTCCTTTCCTTTTCCTCCCCTTCCTTTCCCATCCCCTTCCTTTCCCCGTATTCCCCCTCTTTCTTCTCTCCCCTTTCTCTTCTTTTCCTCGTCCTTCTCTTTCCCTCCCTTCTTTCCCTTCCCTTTTTCCTCCCCCGCCTCTCCCTTTTCTTTCCTCCCCTCTTCCTCTACCCCCTTCCCTTCCATCCCCTTCCCTTATCCTTTTCCTCTTTCCTTCTTTTCCATACCTCTTTATTCCTCTCGGCCATTCCTTTCCTTTCCTCTCTCCTCCCCTTCCCCGCCCCTTCCCTTTCTCTTCCCTACTCCTTCCTCCCCTTTCTCCTCCCCCACCCGCCCCTTCCTCATCCATTCCCTTCTCCTTCGTCATGCCTCATTACCTCTCGTTCCCCTTCCCTTCCCACCCCCTTGCCTCATTATCCGCCGGGGTTTTCCCCTCCCCTCGGCCCTGCTCTTCCCTCTTTCCTTCTTTCCCTCCTGCCGCCGCCTGTGCCTCTCCCCCGGTTCCTTGTGATCATCAGGAAATTGTTTTGGTCGTGGTGCGGGTTTGTCCTCGGCATATGCGCTAAGCGTGCGTCCTCTTCGCCCTTCCTTCCCATTGTCGCATCTTCTACCTCCCTTCTTCTACCCGCCACCGCCACCCTCGGGTCTACTTTTGCATGTTGGGCCTAGTCCGGCTGCTTGGGCGTATGCTCGGTCTTTAGATGTCCTTGGGTCGTTTTTTGTTGGGTCCCGTCGTCCTCGTCTTTACGCTCGTATCCCACGGGCTTTGCGGGTTTGTGTTCGTGATGCTTTGCGCTTGCCTCTTGCTCGCCTTCATGTGGTGATCCATCGATGTTGCCGCATGGCATGTCCTTCTTCTTTTTCCCCCTTTGGTTTTAATTTTGCCCCTCGCGGAAATGCCACTGTCACATGCAGGACCCGGCCGGCTTATGCCTCGCTTTTTGGGTGGGGACGGGAGCTGCAAAAGCCGAAGCACGCCACGCATTCGCGTTCCCCGGGCCGGGCGCTCGCCGCCACCGCCTCGCCTCCCCTTTCGACGCCCGCCGGCTATCGCCGGGCGCTTCAGTTAGGGGCCGGCGCGGGAGTTGTCTCGCCGCCGCGCTTCGACCCTTTTACCGCCTCGCCAACAACAACGCATATTTTCTTTGATCGCTTCGACTCTCCATCCGATGTTTCGCGATGTCCCTTCCTTCATCGACACTTTTGAGCCTGCTGCACTCGCTTGTGCTTTGATCGTAGCCGCCATTCGGCGCTTACCGCCCTCATTTGTCTCAAGTAGGGGCCTCGCATGTGGTTTATGAGTTGCCGGTGATGCGTTTCTTTCTCTGCACTAATCGTGATAGTGGGTTTGGCTTTGCTTTTTCAAATTTTGCTTTGTGCTCATATCAGCTGGCTGGAGCTGCGGGTCTCGCCAAGCTCTCCCGGCAGCTACCTTATGCGTGTCGCCTCCATTGGAACTCCGCTCCAATCGATGAAGACATTATCTTCACTTTCTCTCACTCTATCTCACTTCACTACAGCCCATAACTCACACGAACACAGAGATGAGCACAAATGAAATCACACACGCAGAAAGTTGTAGAGAAAGCTCATTTAAAACTCCTTTATAATAAGAATGTCACCCACATGAAGTTCCTCACTAGCTACTTCCTTACTACTACTCATGCTGTGGCGTACCCCAAAGAACACAAGCGTGCAATGTAGTAAGTCACGGGAATACAAGAAATTAACGCGGGTTATCCTACATAAACAGTTAAACCATATATACCCATGGCCGTGTTACGTGATCTTCCTTGTTAACCGATGTCACGCCACGCCGCCATGCGCGCTCGCCAGCCTGTGCATGTTGCCAACAGCTTCAAAGATGCGCTCTTCAGAGATTCCATTTACGCTTTCACTCTGGGCTGGCCGTCTGCATAGCCTGCCATCCGAAGCTCGTTGTCCGCCCGCTGCTGACCTTTCCGCCGCCTGCCCCAGATAAGCCTGCCGGGCTGCCCGCTACAAGATAGCTCGATTCTCCGGCAAGGCCGCATTAATATCACACCGCTAAAATCTCCGGCTGCCGTGATTTCCGCTGCTCACATACGCTCCACGCACGCCGACTCGTCCCCGGCAGCCGACCGCCGAAACGCGATCGCGACTAGTGGCTCCACGCCGTTTCACATTATCACCCACATCCCTCCAGTGCTGCGACGGGCCAATCACATTTGGCCCGACCATATATTCTGCATGTCTTGCTTCAGCGCATCTCATGTTTCCCAACTGAGACTGACAACAATGTTAAAATAACCCATACTATGCTCCAACTATAGCACACTAACACTAACAATCCCCTCGGGGACTCGGGGCTCCTCATGGGCTCCCAAATTCCTCCAATGAAGTCCGCTATTCACTGCAGCGCCTCCCTAACTCCCTTTAGTCATATCCACCGCTTCCTTCGTCCCCATCACTCTAACTTACCACAATCATCCCTCCTCTACCAATTCTCGCACATAGTGGTATTGCACTCTTATGTGCTTTGTCCTCTTATGAAACACAGGGTTTTCAAGAAGAGCTATGGACGACTGATTATCCGTGAACAAAGTCAAGGGACGTTGTGGCCTCTACACTCATCAAAGAAATGTCGAACCAAACTCCTCCTTCGGGCCATGCATATTCCCATTGCATCAGCTTTCTCGTGCTGCATAACGAACCGGTCTCGTAGCTCGAAAGCCCATGAGATCGCTTCCTCCTCGCGTTTCACAGTAAACAACCGAGGTCGATCGCGATGTCCACGCTACCTCCCCGCCGAGTCGGGCGCACTGGCGACTCGCTCGCCCTCTCTTCGTAACGTGAGTCCGCATCTGTCCTCGTGACAACTCAAAGATTCTCGCTTTACGTGCCTCCCACGCCAGACCGGATTCTCCATTAACCGACCAGCGGTGCTCGCTAACTCGCCAGTCCGTCGAAAATTCACAGGTACATTAAACTTCCGGAGCAAGAGATTCAGACGTGCACTCCAGAGCATGCGCCAACCTTACGCTGGCCCCGCCGCGTGGCTCCATATCCTTCGACAATCTCGCGCTGATCTCCACCGGGCTGGTGCACGGTCTGCACTCCTCCATATTGGATCTCGCAAGTACATCCGCGGCGTACTTCTTCTGACTTAGGAACAGACTTCCGTCTTGCCCCCTCTTCAGCTGTATCCCCAGGAGATACTGTGCCTCCCCTAGATCCGACATCTGGAAGTTAGCTTGCAAAAGCTTCTTCGTGATCATCGATTCTCTCAAGTGAGACTCACCATAATCTAGGTCATCCACGCAGATCCCAACGCATATGCATCTCCCTCCTCTGTCGACGGAATGATCCGGCCTCAAAGCGCCAAGAACTGCTGCTCCCCTAAGATCGCCAATCTTCTCCGCATTCGTGATCCTAGGTGCCCGCTTTCCAAACCGCATGCATTCTTCACTAAAGCATGACGATGCTCGCCTCGGGACAACTTTCCCTTCGGTCGCTTCCATGTAGATCTCCTCAGCGCAGATCTCCATTTAAACGCCGTCTTGATATCTAGCCGATGGACATGCATCCTCGCCAGCTCGCGATCAAATTAGTGGGCACGCGAGGGAGCACCCTCACCACCGGGCGAAGTCTCCGCGGTAGTCGCATTCCGCATTTGGCTGTAGCCCCTTCGCCACCAGCCGCCAGCTTCTTTGTAACGTGTCGCATTCTCGGCCCGCTTCCGCCACCTCGAACACCCACTTGCATCCAATGGCTCTCCTTCCCTTCGGCAGCTTCTCCAGTCGCCACGTCCCGTTCTCTATCAGACTATTCCACTCGCTATCGATCGCTGCTCGCCACTTCGCTCCATCGACCCCATCGTGAGCCTCCTCGAAGGTTTGCGGCTCAGTAATCATGTAGCAGTGGGCAACTCCTGCGAGGTCAGCAGAGTCCGTAGGCACTCTCTCCTGCATCAGGTTAGTCTGCGACGGCCTGTATCGTTCAGGCCTCCTCACCACACGGGTGCTCCTCCGCGGTCCTTGCGTTCTCCCACTCCTCGAGTTGAAGAAAATTCCGGGAACAAATCCTCGGAGGGCATCCTGCCCTCATCGCCTCGCCATATCCAAGTCCCCACCGCCCCGCGCAAAGGTACGCTTCAATCGAAGCCTTCCCTCATCCTGACAGTGAGTGTGTAGTGGGGCCGCTCCGCCGAGCCCGCCTGGCGCACTTCGGTTCGACTCATCGCTGGACGTCGGTTGCTTCCAGGCCACCAAGGCCGTACAAGGCCGATCTCCCTCCAAAACTGACCGAGGTTTAACGCCTTCTCCTCACCGGGGTTCCACGCCCCTCATACAATTCCAATCCCGCTTTGGGCCGGTCTCACTCTAGCCGTATCACCGCCCCCTTTCGCCCAATCGCTGGCAAGTTCCCTGAAGCTCGCGACTTCCTTTTGCTCGCTGGTTCCAACTCAGGGTGCGATCAAGTTCATGTTGTAGCCGGTAAATATCCTTCAACGCCGCTGGGTCAAACTTCCTTCTTCGTCTTCGCCGCACTGCCGACCAAATACCGTCCGGCCAGTGGAAACCGCGGGCTTTCTCCCCACTCCACACCTCCTCGAACCCGTCCTTGAGCACGTAAGATGGGGCGTATCTATTCCTGGGCGTAAGCCGGCGTCATCACCGCCCCGCATGAAGCCGGTATGGGGAATTATCAAAGATGGTCCGCCATGTCCCCCTAACGCCCTATTTACCTCTTCTGTACCCATTACTTTGAGGGAGTGAGCGTAAAATTCTCATGCCTAATTACCGAGGTACTCACGTAATCCCTTCGACTCTTGAACTCCCTCCGTCTCTGAGCTGCCAGAAGTCTTCGCTGGCCCCGCCCATCTGAAGTTCGCCAATCTCCGGCTCAAAAGCCTGCACTTGTTCTGAGAATTTTTACCCAAATTTTCCTAAAAATCGGTAAAAGTGACGGCAATCGAAGCCCACTCGCGTCGGGTGTCACGGGCCACAAAGTGTCGGTGTGAACCACAACTCCGCCTCGCGATGGTATTTCCTCTCCGGCCCGCTAACGTTTCCCGGCAGGTGCAGGTATAGAGAGCAAACTCACAAAGAGAGAGCAACCATTGAACTCGCTACGGGCGCAGGCCATCAAACGCATACGTGATAAAGGCAAATGCGGAACCACGGCGACCGGCCACAGCCGGCAACACAATAAAACGTAAGCGTGAGCGAAAACTACGCTTAGGCACAACAACGCCAGCCCCTGTGTTGTACCGGCGTCACCGGCGCTGGTGCACGCCGCGAAAGAGGGAGCCGCCGCGGAAGTCCACCAACACGTCACCAACAATCGGCAGCGACGCCAAGAAGCGTAGGTTGTGCAACGCCGGCGGGCGACGTGGAAATACGCTGTCGCATAAAAGGTAGCCAAGACGCCGAGGAGGGCTTCCGGGCCGCGATCTAAAGCAGTCACGGGCGACCGGGCGGCGAAGGTATCCAAACGGCGCCGAGGCGTACCAAAATCTCACAAATTTCATAGAACAAACTCGCCGGGTCGATCACGCTGAAGATACGCCGCACGCTCCGCGGCGGTCGCGATCAGCGCCAGCCCACGCCACGACATATGTGGCCGTGACGCGACAATAAATCGCGACGCGGGTTGGACTGCCAACACAATATCCCCAAAATAATGCTGGCACCATCATCCATAAGAGCCAAATCGTATAACTCAAGGCCGCTAATGGTCACGGGCCGCGTGGGGACACCAGCGGCTTTGGCCCGCTGCATACAGTGAAGTAGCTTTTGAGCTACCGCAGCGAATCGATCAAGGCATTAAATATTAGGAACAAAATGCTAAGCCGGGCCTCAAGGCTACACATCAAGTAGACGAACGCCTTCATGCGATCAATCGAATCACCACAAACACAACGCAGGAGAACCCCGCAATGGCGGATTGGGAGCTCGAGACGGTCGCTACGCAGTCAAACCGCCTCGGGTCAAACGGCGGTGGAAAAATATCGGGTAATACCCAACCAAGCCCCAAACCGTGACCAAGACAAATAGCCAAAGCTCGGAAAGACGCCGCAACATCAAGTGAAGAGCCGCACAAGGGTAGTAGAACTCAGCAAAGAACAACCTCATCACCAAAGTGAGTCGACACGCTGAATGTGACTTACCTGCTAGTTTAAACAAACAAGACGAGCCCGAAAGACTAGCCAGGAAAGCTGAAAACTACGGGCGCCACGCGACGCAACCTCAAACGGAAGATCACCCATCATCAACATTTGTTTACAACAGATCAAAGAACGACGATCGCCTACAATAAACGCTGGGCCGTGGCTAGGAGCAACGGTACCCCCAACTACCCAAAAACGCGTGGGCGCGCCACACGACACCTGGATGCAGCCTCTAAACCGCCACTTAAATAGGAGCGTAGGCTTGGCGTGACGCAGTAAGCGACCGTCGACATCGAAAATACTCGTGACCCAAAAGGCGACATATACGTAAAACAAACGCTATCAAAAGATCGCAATGACTCGCGAGTTGTGGTTAGAGTGAGAGCCATAAAGGTAATACTCTGACGCAAAGCAAAACAACGAAAAGTTAAAGAAAAGCCACCCGAGGATCTCGAAGATGCGGTGCTCATCGACCGAGACGATCCTCAACCAAAGATCATCAACAAAACGACAACATAAGATGCAACGCCGAAGTGGCGTTCTTAAAACACGGTCACTACAATTCCATCAAAGACAAATTCGATACCACAAGTGGAAATGGGGCGGGTAGGCGGATACCAACCGAGACCAAGCAAAACACTTCGACAAATTTACTCATTAAACGCGATAGCCGCTAATCGAAAGTAAAGAAAATCAAGAACGCGTAACGACTGGGTCAAGAAAATAACGATACGTAGTATCACCGGCCGCCATCGATGGAAAAAGTACCGAAAGTTCGTGTCGAAGCTCGAAAGACGAACGGCGCCAAAGCCAACAAAGGACCGCTTAAAGGGTCGCCTTCTTCATGGGTCCCGTCGCAGACTCCCGCGTCGCCATAATTCTACCCCCCGTGACGACGCTAAGAGAAAAGGAAATGGCTCGAACGAGAATAAAATGTGCTAAAAAGGAAAAGGGACGCGAATCGCGCAGGGGCCTCTCGTGACCGCTTAAAAAACTTTCATGACGATCCAATCGTATTAAAAGCATTTGTCACATCAACCTCGCAGAAACAACCCAATCGTGTATGGCGATCCAACGCCGCATCTAACGCCATTTAACTACTTGCCTCACCCCTGTGGGTCGCCACACCAAATCGTAGTGGAAAAATGATCCCGAAGCCCCTCAGAATTGAAAACACATAGCCGTTTGAACTACAAGTGAGCATACAAACCTCCCTACGGCTATGGGCTTAACTCCCCGCTCGCGCGGCAACCAAACGAGCCGACGTAGTTGAACATGACTCACGGATCTAGGAACACGCACTCGCTGATATGACACAAGCAAGCTGAAAGCAAACCAAAACCCACTATCCCCGTGTCCGAGAAAACACATCACGAAGAACTCATAAAACTATGCCCTCAAGGCCCCCTCAAACGGGAGCGCAGCAGTTTCCTAATGAAAGCGCACGACAAGCACAAACGAAGTCGGCTGTGCTCAAAAGTGTCGATGGCGAAGTGGACATCTCAAGCAGCGCATCCGGATGGAGAGAGTCCGGGCGCATCCAAAGTGTCGTTGTTGGCCGGGGCGGGCGTAAAGGGTCAAAGAGCGCGAGCAGCGCGAGACAACTCCCCGCATCGGCCTTTTTGAACTGCCCGACGATGTCGAGCGGAGGCGTTCGAAAGGGAGGGCGGGCGAGTGGCGGCGGACGCCGACAAGGCACGAATGCGATCAGCGTGCTCGGCCTGCAAAAGCTCCCAATCCCCACCCAAAAAACGAAGACATCGCCGACGGGTCTCGCGAACGGCGCTGGCCCCACCACGAGGGGGCAAAATTAAAACCCAAAGGGGAAAAAGAAGAAGGGACATGCTATGCAAAGAACATCCGACATGGATCACACGCTAAAGACGAAAGCAAGAGGCAAAACGCAGCATCAATAACACAAACACCAAATGCCCGTGGGATACGAGCTTAAAGACGAGGACGACGGGACCCAACAAAAAACGACCCAAGGACATCTAAAGACCGAGCATACGCCCAAGCAGCCGGACTAGGTCCAACATGCAAAGTAGACCCAGGGGTGGCAGTGACGGGTAGAGAAGAAGAGGGAGTAGAAGAAGGGTCGACAATGAGGAGGACGAAGAGGGACACGCGCCAAGATATGCCGACAAACCCAAGACTCGAATTTCAAAACAATTTCCACACGATCACAAGGAACCCGGGGAGAGGCCCGGGCGAAAGCAAATGGAGGGGAAGAAGGAAGAGGGGAAGAACGGACTGGCGGGGGAAGAGCAACAGCAGATGACAAGGCAAGGGGGGGGAAGGGGAAGGGGAACGAGAGGAGCGACGAAGAGCCATGACGAAGGAGAAGGGAATGGATGAGGGAAGGGAAGCGGGTGGGCGGGGAGGAGAAAGGGGAAGGAAGGGTAGGGAAGAGAAGGGACGGGAGGGGAAAGGGAGGGGGGGGAAGAGCGGGGAGTAGCGAGAGGAAGAAGGGGACGGAAAAGAAGGGAAGGGTGCGATATGGAAGGGGATGGAAGGGAAGGTAGGAGGAAGGGAGGGAAAGAAAGGGAGAGGAGGCGAGGGGGGGGAGGAAAGGGAAGGGAAGAGGAGGGAAGAGAAGGGACAGGAAAGAGAAGAGAGAAGGGAGAAGAAAGGGGGGAATACGGGAAAGGAAGGGGATGGGAAAGGAAAGGAGGAGGGAAAAGAAAGGAGAGGAGGCAGGTTCCAGGAGGAAAGAGGGAAGGGAAGGGAAGGGAGAAGGGAAAGGAAAGGAGGAGGGAAAGGAAAGGAGGAGGGAAAGGAAAGGAGGAGGGAAAGGAAAGGAGGAGGGAAAGGAAAGGAGGAGGGAAAGGAAAGGAGGAGGGAAAGGAAAGGAGAGGAGGAGAAACGGGAGGAAAGAGGAAGGAAGGAAGGAGAAAACAGCAGAAAAGGGTGGAAAGGGCATAAAAGGCGAGAGCAGCTCAAAAAGAAGAAGCACAAGGACGAAGAGACGCAAAGGGGGAGACAAAAGGGAAAACGCAACACAGCAAGACAAGCTACGGCAGAAAATGTCAGAAAACAAGGCGAGAAACGTTAGAACAGAAAAAACCGCAGCAAAACAGCAGCAAAACAACCAAAAACAAAAAACAAAAAACGAAAAGAAGCACAAACAACAAAAACAGAGCAATGCAGCAAGACACGCGACAAGAAAACGCAAAGACAACGACAAGAGGCTGCCACGTGGCCGCGGCAGAGGCGGCGGCAGCAGGCGCAACGGTTACACGCGTTTGATACATACGGAGCTATAGGGAGGGCTTCCGGGGCCGTGCATCTCGAAGGAGCGATGGGCGCACTGGCGAAGGAAGACTTCCAACCGAGCATCAAGGCAGCCAAAAGTAGGGGAGCACTGTAGACAAAAAAGGTGTGAGAATAGAATTTTCCGTAACAAACTGCTTTAAGGTGACGCAAAAAACGACAAACTAGCGGTCATAAATATGTACGGAGGAGTGTACAGTCCGTACATTAAACAAACGGACACGCACTGCCGAGCTGGCATGGCCTACAGCTGGTGTGCTCACAGGGAGAGGGAGAGGGAGAGGGGGGGAGGGAGAGAGCGAGAGTGAGAGGGGGACGGAGAGAGGGAGTGGGAGGGAGAGAGGGAGAGGGAGAGGGAGAGGGAGAGGGAGAGGGAGAGGGAGAGGAGAGGGAGAGGGAGAGGGAGAGAGAGGGAGGAGGGAGAGGGGGAGGGGGAGGGGGAGAGGGAGAGGGAGAGAGAGAGGGAGGAGAGGGAGAGGGAGAGAGTGGGAGAAGAGGGAGAGGGATGGTGAGGGAGGAGAGAGGAAGGCAGGACCAGTGAGGGTTAGGTATCGACGTAGAGGCAGAGGCGGGAAAGGGAGGAAGACGGGGAAAGTGGGAGGGGGTGCCCGAGGGTAGGGAGAGAGGATAGAGAGGGAGAAGGCGGAAGAGAGGAAGGGCATTGAAGGGGAAGGAGAGGGAGAGAGAGAGAGAGAGAGAGGAAGAGGGAGAGAAGGAGATAGAGAGACTGAGGAAATTCAGAATTTGAACCTTGAACCAATGGATCCGCCCCATGGGAAAGATGTATGCAAAAATTCGACCTTGCCGTTGCACGGAACGGAGCCCAATTTCACAGAACCTCAGGAGCTAACTGTCAGCGAACCGGCTGTGGGAGAGGTAGTGGGAGAGGTGGTGGGAGAGACAGTGGGAGTGGGAGAGCAGGCGCCCTCTCCCTCCAGAGAGTCCGACCCGAACGGTTCCATGTTAGAGTTTGCATGCAATGGAACGGCAGACGCGCCCCTGTTTCCATGTCTGCCTGACGATGTTTCTTGGAATATAATTGCAAGAGTGCCCCGCTGCCAGATTCAAAGAATGCGGAGAGTGTGTAGGCGGTGGAGGAGGGAGGTGGGGAGTGAGAGCTACTTCCAGGCGAGGGAGGGGATGGGGTTCACTGAGGCGTGGCTCTATGCATCAATCAGTGACTGGCAGGTAATAATATTGTTACTCTTAATGAGTTCGCTGAATTCTGGTTTTACATATGCTAAATTTAGCCTTGCTGGATTTCACGAAACTACTGGTTTTTAATTTTAGAATTTTTGTAGGTGGTTTGTGTGTGTGATGTACTGCTACACTCTCTATAGTGCAATTTTACGGTCACTTTTCCTCTCCACCCCCTTCGCTCTCTCTCTTCTTCCCTTTCTCTCTCTCCCTCTCTCTGCTGACTCTCTCCCCCTTCCCCTGTAAGCGATATCCCGTCTTCTAGCCCTGCCTCTTCCTCTCCTCTGTCTTCCCAAATCTTCTGCTCTCTAACTTCTCTCTCGCTCTTGCGTCTCTTCTCAATTTCTTCCTTCACCTGTCTCTCCACTCCCCCCACCCTCCATGAGAGTTCACCCTCCCTTCCCCCCGAACGTCATTCATATACTATCACTGCTGCGATTTCCTCCTCACCTCTCTCTCTCTCCCTCTCTCACTGCCCCCCTCTCTCTCCTGCAGGGCGTCAACTCGTGGTTTGCCTTCGACCCAGCTTGCAATCGCTGGCACCGTCTCCCTCCCATCCCGGGCTCCCAACATAGAAACGTCCTCACGTTACAGTTTGCCGTACTGGACGGAAAACTGCTTGTTTCCGGAATGGTGGAGAGAGAGAACATGGTGGCTGGGGCAACAGGCGTTTTTGTATATGACCCGCGGACCAACGCTTGGAGGAGAGCAGCTCCGATTAACACAGGGAGGTGGTTTTGTATGAGCGGAGTGGTGGAAGGGAAGCTCTATGTGGCTGGAGGAATAGGAACATGTAATAACTTGGCGCTCGTGCAGTCAGTGGAGATATACAGCATTGAGGAGGACAGGTGGCAGCAGGTGAGTGGAGGGAGAGAGGAAGAGAGTAGGGAGAGGGACGGAGGGAGGTGAGTGGAGTGGAGGGGGAGGGGTGAAAGGGGATGAATGGGGTAGAGAAAGGGAGAGAGGAGGGAGGTGAGTGGAGGAGAGGGAGAGAGAGGATGGAGAGGCGTGGAGGGAGAGGTGTAGAGGGTGAGAAGGAATGGGGGAAGTGGAGCGGGGAAGGCAGGGGGGAAGGAGGGAAGGTAGGAGCTGGAAGGTGGAGTGGAGGGGGAGAGAAGGAAATGTCGGAACTGGGAAAGTAGCGAAGTCAGGAGGTAGGAGGGTATGCAGAGGGGAGAGAGAGGTAGAGGTAGTGGTAGAGGGAGGTGGGGAGAGGGTAAGGGAAAGGAGAGGGAGAGGGAACAGGATGGATACAGGAGTGGGAAAGTTGAGGGGGATGGAGTGGGAGGCGGAGAATGGAAGCGGGCAGTCGTAGAGGGAGAGGGAGATTAAGAGACACATGGATGGGAAAGAGGAGGAGGGAGAGAGGGGAGGGAGGGGATGCCGGAAGGTAAAGGGTAGTGGCAGAGAAAGAGAGGGAGAAGGAGTGGAAGATGCCTGCAATTGGAACCTTCTACCCCACTCCCGTTTCAAAGCGGAATATAAACTCAGAAAATTGAGATTTTGGATGGACTGCATACTGGATTCTTGATTCAGTGTGCTGTTGGGCTTAGGTGGAAGCATTTCACTTTTTGGTCGGTACATTTTTCATATTTTGGCACGTGATCATTTGAAAGCTCTCCTTCTCTCCGTATCCCTCTCTCTGTCTCATCTACACTCCCACTCTTGTCCAACACCAAGTCCTTACCCCTCCCTCCTCCCTTTTCATTTTTTTCTTGTTTTGATTCGTGCAATGCAGGTAGAGGCGAGCAGGCCTGTAGAGCTGATGACTCTTCCTGGCTATCAGGCAGTCATGGATGGAAAACTTTATGCCAAAAATATTGGGTGGGGCCCACGCCTGGGAGTGGCATACGACCCGATTCAGGGCTCCCTGCAGGAGCTTAGCACCACAATGGTGCAGGTGATTGCAAACCCTAATTCTGAAGCAATTCGAAACTCAAAACCCTAAACTTTACCGGACACTCTGATTGCTGCAAACCCCAGAAAACATTCAGATTTTCGATGTTTTGACAACTTAAAAGCATCAAGTGCTATTTTCTCCTTCAAATTTCCATTGAAACACTTCTCAATCCGTAGACAGGAGAGAGTCACCCTAACTTGTTCGTATTGGTGTTGCTGAACCCTAAACTGCCTTCCGATAAAGACCCACCTTTTCTTACTATTCCTTAACTCTAAACCGTCTTCTGATATAGAACCACTCTCCGTTTTCTAACCCTAAAAACCCTAAACTGAGGCTCCATGCAGGGCTGGACTGGCCCCACCGCCTCTCTCGACGGAGAATTGTACATAGTCGACTTCAACAATGACCATCAACTGAAAACATGGGACCGAAAAGCCAACAATTGGCAGTCGGTGGGAGATGTACGGATGTCAGGGGCGTGCCACAAGCCCTGGGCTGTGCAGTTAGTGGCTTTTAGGGGACAGCTTTGCCTCCTTCTCCCGGACCTTACTTTGCTTTTTGTGGACATTCGGAAGGCGAGGAGGGAAGCAGAAAAAATGAGCAGTGTGAGAGCAAAGTTGCATGTGGTAGATGGGATGGAAGCGTGGAAGAGGGAGGGGCAGCTTGTGGTCAATGTTGCGGCTGTGCTTGGATGTCAGGTGTTGGGAGCGTGAGGTGAGAGGAGAGGGAGGGAGGGAGGGAGGGAGAGGAGGAGGGGTGGAGGAGAAGGGGTGAGGTCAAGGAGGGACAGGGGGAGAACTGGGAGGGAAGGGGGAGGGGGAGAAGATTGAGAGGAGGGGGGAGAGGGGGAGAAGGGGGAGGGGGAAGGGGAGGGAGGGAGAGAGGAGGGGAGAGGAGAGGGAGGGGAGAGGAGGGGTGGGGAAGAGGGAAGGGGGGGGGAGGGGAGGGGGTGAAGGGAGAGAGAGAGAGAGACGGAGAAGCAGAGAGTGGGAGAGGGAGATGGCGACGCCAACGACCATGTGAGAGGGAGACGATTGGAGGAGATGGATCAGAAAACGCCGATTGACAACTTCTTAACGAAAAAATGGAAAGTCTAAGAGGAAAACTTTTTTTCTTTTTAGAGAAAATATATTGGGAAACCAGGAAAATATAGGAGATTTATTTAATAAATTCGACCTGACGCTGGTGGGTTTAGTGAGAGAGGTGAGGAGGGAGAGGGAGAGGGAGAGGGAGAGGAGTTGCGAAGCGGAGGGCAGAGGGAGATCGAAGAGAGAGGAGAGATAAAGGGAGTGTCTGCAGGTTGGCGGATGGTGGAGGAGAATGAAAAAATAGAGTGAAGTGGGAGAGAAGGCAAGAAAGCGGCGAAGGCGCAATGTGTTTTAGATGAGGGAGTCGTTAGTGTGTTTTATTCCCAGACCTCCTGCTTTCAATATTGGTCTGGTATATTGCGAGTAGTAGTTTTTAGGGCCAAAAAAACATAATGTTTGCTGCAATCTGTTGTATTTTAGCAAAATTTATTCCTTTGGGTGTAGCGGTTCAGACGGCCCTCTTCTGTCAGTGAGAGAGGAGGAATGGGATGCAGTAGAGCCTCTTTCATGTATGCTTTTGAGCTTTTTTTTTTTCTTTTTTGAGAGATTGTGTTTTCTTCTGCGTGATTGCGCGTTTTTTAATAGGCTTTAGGTAAGGGTTCGTAGGGTTTTGTAGGGTTCGTAGGGTAATAGAATGTTCCATTTGTATATTCCCTTTCAAATTCAATTTGAAAGGGCTATTAGAAATAAAAAGCTATGATGATATTCCTATGCTGCAGCAGAATAAATTACATATGCAAATTTTCAATGCATGCATCGTGGAGAAAACCGTTTATCTCGCACGCCTTAAGGCCCCTTCCGATTGGTTTTATCTTGGCTCGCACGCCTCAAGGCCCCTTCCTATTGGTTCAAACTTGGCTCGCACGCCTCAAAGCCCCTTCTCAGTGGTCCAAACTTGCCTCGCACGCCTCAAGGCCTCTTCTGATTGGTCCAAACTTGGTTCAGGTTTGCTGACAATTCCAACCAGGTACAGTGTATCGGAACAGAACCGAAGACTGTATCGGTTTTCGATACTGTACCGAAGGTATCGTACGACATGACAATACCTTTACGATACATATCGTGTCATACTTCATGTTGTATCGTGTGGCGTACGGTAGGATACGATAAATCGACCCAGCGTCACAAGGAACGGCACCCAGGACGCGCCGGCCAATGGGAGCGTTTTGAGGAGGACGCTGATTGGCGGATGTAACCGGTTTTTGCGGAGGTACGTTCTTGACACGTGGAAATAACGGCTGCGATTGGCGAGGACCGCTGCCGGCTGTTACAGTGGGAACGGAGGGGAATTCAAGAATTTGAGAATTTGAAATGTTACGCAAAATTAGGGTTGGAAATTTTAGGATAGGGTTTAGGGCTCCTATGAAGGGTTTAGGGTTTAGGGTTGGATGGGCTTTCATGAGTTGTGGGTGGAATTTTTTTGTTACTGGCAAAACAATGTGAATGGTCGAAATAGATGTAATTTTGCTGCCAAGTCTGAGAAGAGATTGTACCCTTCCCAGACGCTGTAGTTGTGAACGCGCTTGGTGTGGAACATGAGCGATTTGACCTAACGTCACTTCATGTCACATGACATTGTTCACATGAGGTGACATGGCATTGCATGTTGCACAACGGTTCCATTCACATACGAGTCATCCAACAGTCTCACAACACAACATGCCTAGAGCATGTCATGTCCCCATCATCGTTCCACCCAAAGACAACAACAATCCCTAGAAGCCGAGCCATGCCAACCTCCCACACGATGCCCCAAAAACAAAATTTGTGCCCCCAACCTTGAACCATGAAATCCCAAAACCAGGCCCATGTCGCACATCAAACAACTTTTTCATAATGTCACGTCACGCCACAACGACCAAGTGCTCCCACTCCCTCACTCCCCCTCTCCCCCTCTCTCCCTCTCTCCCGCTATCCCTCTCGCTCTCCCTCTCCCGCCCTCCCTCTCTTGTACATCGACAACTGTAACCTTTCCCTCCCCTCGCCTCTCCCGCCCTAACCCCCTCCCTCACCTCCAGCCACTCTCTGTCTCTCTTTCTCTCTCTCTCTCACTGACTCACTCGCCAGAGGAGCAAGAGGAGTTTCCCCATATCACTATGCGCCCTGCTCCAGGCAGCACCTGCATTTCTCTTCCGCATCATCACCGCCATGGCGTCAAGCTGACTGCCCAGGAGCCTCCTCTTCCGGCCTGGTAGCTTCATTGCTTGATTGCCAGAATGTGTTGGTCTACTCCATTAAGGGATCTGAGACTGCTTCGTTGGTTAATGCATCTTTTTTTGGGGAAGGGTTCCTGCTAGGTCTAAGACTATGATCCGATCTGGACCTTAACGTCGAATTTCTGCTGGCGTCTACTTGTGCATGCTCCCAAATCCTAAATGCAGCCCTCACACTCGCTCTCTCTCTCTCTCCCTCTCTCTCTCTCACACACACACACCCCACAAGATGATGCTCATACTCTCCCCCATGCCTGCTCTCCTGACCTCTCCCTGCAGGGCCCTCTCCCTCCCTCCCTCCCGCATCCCTCTCTCGCTCCCTCTCTCCCGCCTCCCTCCTCCCAGTCCAAGGTCATGACTGAGTCCCCTTGGTCCCTTCCCAAGCCCTCCCCCCCTTCCTTAGAGAAGCTCTCCGTCTCCCGCATCAAGGCACCCACGCGCCTTCCTGCCACGTGGCTCCGCTGGCTCCCTCTCCGCCTGGATAGGGCCGCACTGTTTGGCAGAGCAATGCGGCTCCTCACAGGCCGCAAAATTGGGCTCTTGGCGGCCGTTCTATTGGCGGCAGTTTCAGTTGCTATGATACTCAATGACGTTTATTCCATAGATGCTGGCGGCGTCGAGGACTTGATAGGTGAGAGGGAGGGGGAGTGGGAGAGGGAGAGGGAGAGGGAGGGGGAAAGGGAGGGGGAGGGGGAGAGGGAGGGAGAGGGGCAGGGGTGGGGGGAGTGGGAGGGGGGGTAAGGGAGGGGCGGAAGGGGAGTGTTTGCGTGCGTGTTAAGGAGTCTTGCGTGTCGAATTTAGTTTGTGGTTTGTAGTTTGACGCATTTACTGTGTACGGTGTACTTTGTACCGTATGATGAGTTATGAATTCTGTACTATGTACAGATGACTGAGTTTCTGAGGATGATGAGTTTAGAGATTTGAGGGTTTGAGTTTTTTGATGTTTGTTGCTTATTGGGGTATTGGGGAGTTGAGATAAAGACGAGCATGTGAGGATGATAAGTTTGTGGTGAGGGAACAGAGAAAAAATCCTCAACTGCCAATAGTTCTGGGCTTCATGGAGGCTCTCCCTTTCTCACCATCATGAAGGCTCATCCAGCTGATCTCGAACTTCTCTCCTCCAGCAAATCTGGAGACAGCAATCTGCAAAATGCCTCTGAAGGAATTTCAACACCAAAGGTAAAGGATGATGAAGAAGGGATGAAGGGATTACATGATCTTACTACCTTGTAGGAGTTTAGGCAAAAGTCCCATTTTGAGACGCTTGTAAGACTGCCACAGTAAATCTATCAACAGTTGCATTTCACTTATGCAATATTGTGCTTCTGCCTCCCCCCCCTCTCACTTTCTCTCTCCCCTCACTCTCTCTCTCTCTCTCTCTCTCTCTCTCTCTCTCTCTCTCTCTCTCTCTTTTTTTTCTTTCTGCAGAAGCTATATCTTTCATACGCTCCTCCAATCCCACAAGACCACCCCTGCTTCATGTTCGCTCTGCCTCCACCCCCTCCTCCAAAGAAGAAGAAAAGCGGCTTCAGACGTACGCTTTCCTCCAAACTCCCCTCAACCCTAAAACCCTTTTTAACCCTAGTAACCCTAAAAACCCCTTTACAACCCTAATGACCCTAAAAAAACCCTAAAACCCCTCAATAACCCTACAAACCCACCAAAATTTTCGAAAAAAACGAGCCAGGTAGACAGCAGCAAGCTAACCCTTCCCTTCATTTTATTTTTTTGCTGCCCGGCAGCCTGCCCGGTATGCTACCTCCCTGTGGAGGAGGCGGTGGCAGCTAAGCCCTCCCCCGGGTCTACCGAAGCTGACGTGGCGCTGAGTTTGTCGTATGCGACGGAGGAGCATCCGAGCGAGGTGCAGGCGAAGGGGGAGGGGCGGCCGCCCAAGTTTGGAGGGTATCCGACTTTGGAGGATAGGCAGCAATCTTTCTCGATTCAAAACTCCATGAATGTTCACTGCGGGTGCGTGTTTTTGCTTTTGAAAAACATGTCTAAAAGAGGTTTAGTAGCTTCGCCTTCTCGTGCTGACAGTTTTATTCCTCAATTAAAAGAAATGCTAGTTAAAGAAAAAAAAAGTTCATCTGATTTAAATTTTCTTTATTTTACTGGCCTGCCTAGTCATTTGATTGCTACATGCTTTTTTGGGATAGATTTAGAAGGATGTTGGATAGACGAGGGAGGGAGGAAGAGGAGGGTTGAGGTGGAGCTTGAGCTTCCAGGGAGTGAGGGGAGGAGGGAGGAGGGAGGGGGAGGAGGAGGGAGGGAGGAAGGAGGGAAGGGGGATGTGAGGAGGGAGGAGGGGAGGAGGGAGGGGGAGGAGGAGGGAGGGAGGGAAGGAGGGAAGGGGGATGAGGAGGGGAGGAGGGGGAGGAGGGAGGGGGAGGGAGGAGGGGAGGGAGGGAAGGAGGGAAGGGGGATGAGGAGGGGAGGAGGGGAGGAGGAGGGGGAGGAGGAGGGGAGGGAGGGAAGGAGGGAAGGGGGATGAGGAGGAGGAGGGGAGGAGGAGGGGGAGGAGGAGGAGGGGAGGGAAGGAGGGAAGGGGGATGAGGAGGGAGGAGGGAGGGAGGAGGGGGAGGAGGAGGAGGAGGGAAGGAGGGAAGGGGGATGAGGAGGGAGGAGGGGGAGGAGGGAGGGGGGAGGAGGAGGGGAGGGAGGGAAGGAGGGAAGGGGGATGAGGAGGGGAGGAGGGGGAGGAGTGGAGGGGGAGGAGGAGGGAGGAGGGGAGGAGGGAGGGGGAGGAGGAGGGGAGGAGGGGGAGGAGGGAGGGGAGGGAGGAGGGAGGAGGGGGAGGAGGGAGGGGGAGGAGGAGGGGAGAGGGGAGGAGGGAGGGGGAGGAGGAGGGGAGGAGGGGGTGAGGAGGGGGGAGGAGGAGGGGAGGAGGGGAGGAGGAGGGGGGAGGAGAGGAGGAGGGGAGGAGGAGGGGGGAGGAGGAGGAGGAGGGGAGGAGGGAGGGGGGAGGAGGAGGAGGAGGGAAGGAGGAAGGGGGATGAGGAGGGGAGGAGGGGAGGAGGGAGGGGAGGGAGGAGGAGGAGGGGAGGGAAGGAGGGAAGGGGATGAGGAGGGGAGGAGGGGGAGGAGGGAGGGGGGAGGAGGAGGGGAGGAGGGGAGGAGGGAGGGGGAGGAGGAGGAAGGGAGGGAGGGGGAGGAGGAGGGGAGGAGGGGAGGAGGAGGGGGGAGAGGAGGGGAGGAGGGGGAGGAGGGAGGGGGAGGAGGAGGAGGGGGAGGAGGGAGGGGGAGGAGGGAGGAGGAGGGGAGGAGGGGAGGGAGGAGGGAGGAGGGAAGGAGGGAAGGGGGATGAGGAGGGAGGAGGGGGAGGAGTGGAGGGGGAGGAGGAGGGAGGAGGGGAGGAGGAGGGGGAGGAGGGAGGGAGGAGGGGGAGGAGGGAGGGGAGGAGGAGGGGAGGAGGGGAGGAGGGAGGGGGGGAGGAGAGGAGGAGGGGGAGGAGGAGGGGGGAGAGGAGGGAGGAGGGGGAGGAGGGAGGGGGGGGAGGAGAAGGGGAGGGAAGGAAGGAGGGAAGGGGGATGAGGAGGGGAGGAGGGAGGAGGGAGGGGGAGGAGGAGGGGAGGGAGGGAAGGAGGGAAGGGGGATGAGGAGGGGAGGAGGGGGAGGAGGGAGGGGGAGAGGAGGAGGGGAGGGAGGGAAGGAGGGAAGGGGGATGAGGAGGGGAGGAGGGGGAGGAGGAGGGGAGGAGGAGGGAGGGAGGGAAGGAGGGAAGGGGGATGAGGAGGGGAGGAGGGGGAGGAGGGAGGGGAGGAGGAGGGGAGGAGGGAGGAAGGAGGGAAGGGGGGATGAGGAGGGAGGAGGGAGGGGGAGGAGGAGGGAGGGAGGGAAGGAGGGAAGGGGGATGAGGAGGGGAGGAGGGGGAGGAGGGAGGGGGGAGGAGGAGGGGAGGGAGGGAAGGAGGGAAGGGGGATGAGGAGGGGAGGAGGGGGAGGAGGGAGGGGGGAGGAGGAGGGGGAGGCTTTACCTCAGCTTAAAAGGGTTCTCTGAATGTGTGCAGGTTTGTATGGGGGAAGAGGCCGGGAGAGGGTTCAGGTTATGACTTCTCTGATAAAGACAGAGAAGCCATGGAGGCCTGCCACGATGTGGTTGTAGCTTCCGCCATTTTTGGTGTGTTCTTATCCTTGTCTAGTCCTTCCTCTCCCTCTCCCTCTCCTCTTCCTCTCCCTCTGCTTCTACCTCAGCTTGCCATGGATGCATGCCAAGCCGGTCATAACTTTCAACATTCTTTATGTTCGTATTAACCCTTACCTTTACCCCGTTCTCTGCCTTTCCCTCTCCCACTCCCACTCCCTCCCCCTCCCCCTCCCCCTCTACCTCTGCTTCCTACATCTGTCTCACACTCAGGGAGTGATTAATCAGTTGTACATCCCATGATGCAAGAAACAAATAATATTTGTGCAAACCCTTAAACCCCAAAATAGCCCACAAATCTTAGGAAACATTCTTCTTCTGAAACCCTGAAACATATCTGAACCTATCTGTTTCCCATCTGAACCATCCTATGTGCCCTAATTTTTTTGCATTGTTTTGACTTTTTTGGTGGTTTTGGAAACCAGGAGCATACGATGCTCTTCAGCAGCCTGTGAATATCAGTGAGAGATCGAAGCAGGAAGTTTGTTTTTTCATGTTTGTGGATGAAGAGAGCTATGCAGACCTTCAAGCAGATGGTTCAATTCCAGATAACGAAGCCACTCATGTCGGAATTTGGCGGATTGTAATTGTGCACAATTTGCCTTTTACCGATCCAAGAAGGACTGGAAAGGTTTGTTTCCTTACTTTTTTTTTTGGGGAAAAAAATAATAGTTTAAAGTTATGAGATAGTTAGTCCTAGTGGTTTCATCGTTCAAAGTCATAGGGGAGTTGTAATATATCGAGTAAAGGAATGTTTTGGAAATGCGTTCGGGCATTTCTTTTCTGCAGCTCTTAACCCTAGAGCCAACATGAAAAATCTTATTCTTTAAGAATTTTAAAACCCTCATATCAAATTTATATTGGTAGTTGTTGATATTCTCCTACAGCTCGCCATACAGACAGAAACATGTTTACTTACATAAGTTAGGAAAGGATCCAACTGAGCCGGACACGTTTTTCTTATTTCCCCTGTTTCTTCTATCGGGCAGATTCCAAAACTTTTGATTCATCGCCTGTTTCCAAACGCCCGCTTTTCCATTTGGATGGATGGAAAGCTTCAGCTGACCGTGGACCCTTATCAGGTGCTGGAGCGGTGTGTTCCTACCCCTCCCTCCTCTCCCTCCCTCCCACCCCCCCTCCCTCTACCCCCACCCCTCCCTCTCCCCTTCCCTCCC
>CM074820.1:591219-607238 GCA_037447605.1 Zygnema circumcarinatum
GGGGAGGGGGGAGGTGAGGGAGGCGGTGGGGAGGGAGGTGGAGGTGAGGGAGATGGAGGAGGGGAGGAAGGAGGGGATGGGGGAGGGAAGGGAGGGGGTGGCGAGGGAGGGGGAAGTGATGGAGAGGCAGGTGGGTGGGAATGATGAAAGGGAGGTGGAGGGGAGAGAGGGGGTGGTGAAATGGACGGAGGAGGGGAGGGAGGAGGGGAGGGGGGAGGAGATGGAGGGGGTGGGGAGGGAGGAGGAGGGGAGGGAGAGTCAGGTGGGTGAGAAGGAGGAAAGGGAGGAGGGGGGGAAGGAGGGGAGGGGGGAGGTGAGGGTGGTGGAGGGGAGGGTGGAGGAGGGTAGGGAGATGGATGTGGAGGGGAAGGAGGTGGCGGAGGTGGTGAATGTGGTGGAGGTGGAGATAGAGTGGGAGGGGAGGGAGGAGGAGGGGGAAAAGGTGGAGGAGGTGAGGGAGGGGGCGGTGGAGGGAGGGAGAAGGAGGGGGGGGTGAGGGAGGTTGAGGAGGAGGGGGTGAGGGACGCAGAGGCGGGGTTGAAACAGGTGGGGTGGGGGGAGGAGGAGAATGCGCAGGAGACGGAAGCGGAGGGGCGGGTGGTGTAGGCGGTGGTGGGGATGGAGGAGGAGGTGGTGAGGGAGGGGGAGGCGAGGGATTTGGAGGTGGTGGAGAGGGTGAAGGAGGAGGAGGAGGGGAGGGGGGGAGTGGAGGGGAAGGAGGCGGGGGAGACGGAGGGGAGGGAGGAGGGGAAGGTGGAGGTGGAGAGGGTGGGGGAGGGGTTGGGAAGGGAGGTGGGGGGGAAGGAGGGGAGGGAGGAGGTGGAGACGGAGGTGGGGGTGAGGGGGAGGGAGGAGGGGGGGAAGGAGGGGATGGCGGAGGGAAGGGAGGAGGCGAGGAAGGAGGGGAAGGGGGAGGGAAGGGAGGCGGTGGGGAGGGCGGTGGAGGTGAGGAGGGAGGTGGAGGTGAGGGGGAGAGGAGGAGGGGAGGAAGGAGGGGAGGGGGGAGGTGAGGGAGGCGGTGGGGAGGGAGGTGGAGGTGAGGGGGAAGGAGGAGGGGGGGAAGGTGGGGAGGGGGGAGGTGAGGGAGGCGGTGGAGAGGGAGGTGGAGGTGAGGGGGAGAGAGGAGGGGAGGAAGGAGGGGAGAGGGGAGGTGAGGGAGGCGGTGGGGAGGGAGGTGGAGGTGAGGGAGATGGAGGAGGGAGGAAGGAGGGAGGGAGGTGAGGGAGGCGGTGGAGAGGAGGTGGAGGTGAGGGAGATGGAGGAGGGAGGAAGGAGGGATGGGGGAGGGAAGGGAGGCGGTGGGGAGGGAGGTGGAGGTGAGGGGGAAGGAGGAGGGGGGGAAGGAGGAGGGAAGGAGGAGGAGGGAGGAGGGGGGGGAAGGAGGGGAGGAGGGGAGGAGGAGGGGAGGGGGAGGAGATGGAGGGGGTGGGGAGGGAGGAGGAGGGGAGGGAGAGTCAGGTGGGTGAGAAGGAGGAAAGGGAGGAGGGGGGGAAGGAGGGGAGGGGGGAGGTGAGGGTGGTGGAGGGGAGGGTGGAGGAGGGTAGGGAGATGGATGTGGAGGGGAAGGAGGTGGCGGAGGTGGTGAATGTGGTGGAGGTGGAGATAGAGTGGGAGGGGAGGGAGGAGGAGGGGGAAAAGGTGGAGGAGGTGAGGGAGGGGGCGGTGGAGGGGAGGGAGAAGGAGGGGGGGGTGAGGGAGGTTGAGGAGGAGGGGGTGAGGGACGCAGAGGCGGGGTTGAAACAGGTGGGGTGGGGGGAGGAGGAGAATGCGCAGGAGACGGAAGCGGAGGGGCGGGTGGTGTAGGCGGTGGTGGGGATGGAGGAGGAGGTGGTGAGGGAGGGGGAGGCGAGGGATTTGGAGGTGGTGGAGAGGGTGAAGGAGGAGGAGGAGAGGGAGGCGGAGGTGACGGAATTGGAGGAGGCGGAGAGGGTGATGGAGGTGGAGGGGGAGGTGAAGGAAGTGGTGGGGAGGGAGGCGGAGGTGACGGAGAGGGAGGAGGGGGAGAGGGTGATGGAGGTGGAGGGGGAGGTGAAGGAGGTGGTGGGGAGGGAGGCGGAGGTGACAGAGAGGGAGGAGGGGGAGAGGGCGATGGAGGTGGAGGGGGAGGTGAAGGAGGTGGTGGGGAGGGAGGCGGAGGTGAGGGAGAAGGAGGAGGGGGAGAGGGTAGAGTAGGACGAGCAGTCGGTAGAACTGCTCCGCAGAGAGTCCCATTGGCTCCTGTGGGACCCGTCTGGAAAACGATGCAGCGCCGATTTTGGGGATATTCGGAGTTGTTGTCGCCAGGGTTCAGGTTTAGGACGGTGTTGCCTTCAGGGATCTGTACGGATGAGAGAGGGAGAAGGACGCACTGGTTCTCGAAGTAGTCGCGGGAAGGCTGTGAAAGAGAGTGGGAGGAAAATACAGGGTGTGAGAAAAGTAATGAAGAAAATGCGCAGGAATAGTTAGCTGGATGGTTCAGGCAAACTTGGGTTGGTTTCAAGATGTTTCAGAGAAATTTGTGCGTTATTATATGGTTGCTGGAGATAAAATCACCATTTTTTCAATCAGTTCAGTTTGTGCGGCATTGCAGAGTTTTATTTGAGAGAGAGAGAGAGAGGGGGAGAGAGAGAGAGAGAGAGTGAGAGAGAGATGGGGGGAGGGAGAGACACAGAGAGAGCGAGAGAGAGAGAGAGAGAGAGAGAGAGAGAGAGAGAGAGAGAGAGAGAGAGAGAGAGAGAGAGAGAGAGAGAGAGAGAGAGAGAGAGAGAGAGAGAGAGAGAGAGAGAGAGAGAGAGAGAGAGAGAGAGAGAGAGAGAGAGAGAGAGAGAGAGAGAGAGAGAGAGAGAGAGAGAGAGAGAGAGAGAGAGAGAGAGAGAGAGAGAGAGAGAGAGAGAGAGAGAGAGAGAGAGAGAGAGAGAGAGAGAGAGAGAGAGAGAGAGAGAGAGAGAGAGAGAGAGAGAGAGAGAGAGAGAGAGAGAGATAGAGAGAGGCAGCGAGGGAGAGGGGGAGAGAGACAGAGTGTGGTGGTACCTGGTTGAAGGTGCGGAGCTGCAGGTGCGCCTGCTGCCCCACAAGATAGAACTGATTCCCCGCACTCGTGGTTCCTGCTCGCGGGCACACGAACTGTCCGTTGGCCGTCGAGTCGACTTCGATGACTTGTCGCGAGACGGAGTCCATGACCGCCGGACTGAGGGGGGTGTCCGGAGTCACGTCGAGGCTGCACAGGAGGGGAGGGAGCAAAATACTTCTATCATGTTTGTACAACAACACATAGCACATGAGTAGCACATGAATAGAAGGTGAAATCGTATTCGTAGAACAAGGCAATATATTGAACAAAATTTGAAATCAAACATGAAATGTGGAGTCAGAAGAATATCTTTCATCGAATTCAGGAATTAGTCAAGAATTAACGCAAATTGCGGCGTTTTCGAACAACTGTAAATGGTCATGATTCAATTTGAGTGACGGAAAATTCGTAGTGAGGTTAGTCTTGTAGTTGCAATGCATGAAGACGAGAGTAAAGGTTTCAGCCAGCGAGGCATGCATGCATTCAAATACGTCGCAAGGGAAAGATCTCCGGTTCGAGTCCGGTCATAGGCTAAGTTAAACTTTGCTTTGCAAAAAATAGCACTTAAATCAAGCAATGCAATATCGAAAAAGGTAAACAATTCAAATGAAGTTTTTTCGTACCCGAATATGGGGACCGTGTCCTTCCACCCCTGAAAATAGAAGTCGCAAAATTCCGTGGGACTCGTCGGGCACGTCTTCATCACTTTCTGCGCGCTCTCGAGCCGTCGCCGCGGAGTGAAGGCCTCCGAATGCCATGGAAACCGTATTGCAGTTACGCCCTCAGTTAGCAATACCCCAACTATAACAGCCACATGGATAAGGAAAATTTTCCGCCCCATGTGTCTCATCCTCCTTCCCTCCCTCCCTCTCCCACTCTCCTTCTCCCTCTCGCTCTCCCTCTCCCTCCCTCTCCCTTTCCCTCTCTCTACTTCCACCGCCGGCAAGCTCACGTAGATGTCCCACTTTATACCGCCGGGTTTTGGGCGACAATATCCACGTGGCGGCATCTCATTGGCCGGACCTCCTGCATTTATTTGCCGCCATGCGACGGTGGTCGCCGGGCGGCCGCTGACCGGGCAGATAAGGCACTGTGCGAGATCGACGACTGAGATCTCTCCGTCGCAGACGATGGGCGGCTGAGATCGCTCGAGACCGCCGCCATTTACGCGGCGAGAAGACTGTACGGAACGGAATGTACGGACCAGCCCGCGGCGTGGGACACGTTGCGTTGACCGGAGGGCCAAAAGACCGGCTTAAACGTTCCACGTGTTCGGTGCGTGTGGCCGGGTCAAGTGGAGTCAAGAAGGGTCCTGGTCGTTTAGAGAGCTATTGGGCCACGTGGATGAAAGGACTGCCAGGTGGCGGATGCTGGCGAGTGGAGGACTGCCAAGTGGCATTTCCCGAGCCGGCATCGCGTGGGAGTTGGGTGGGCTCTTGAATCGCGGCATGGTAGGGGCCGCCTAGGGATGGATTTGTTCAACATGAGATAGGTATGCAGCATGGTTTATGGTATTGTGTGTCTATATATTGGTGTTGAGAGTTGCATTTGTTGAATAAATAAGTTATATTACACACAAGCACAATCGAAAGAGCAAAAAATGAGATGTATATGACACAACATTGTTCATGCTATTGTGTGTATTGTAGGTTTGTTGTCGTATGACATCAAAGCCACTTCCTAGCCTCAAAAGGGGGAATAAAACTAAACAATGAAAAGAAGGCATCACTGTTATACATTATTGTTGTTGTTTATCTTGTTTGCTTTACAACCGCGACGGTGACCGCGGCTACCGCCGCTGCCAGTGTTGAGCACTATCTGACGTGGCAAGCCCTCATTGGTGATCTGAGACAAAGACGGCGACTCGTTCGCTGCTGACGCCAACAAGGATAAGAATGTGGGCCCTAACTGACAGTTTAACGGACGTTCCCTGGCAGTAGATATATGTGTAAACTGCAGCATATAAACAGCCAGGTTAGCACTGTACAAAATCCCTGTGTACAAATATGTTGAGGATGTTGATGGCTGCACATCATGTGATTTGTGATGTAGCGCGCGGAACATGCGCGCATGTATGTGTGCATGGCGCAGTATTTGGATTGTCCGCCGGTCGGCGGAGTCGTCGAGACGGCATCTGTCGGCGCAGGTCGTACGTGCTACCGTCTCTCTCTCTCCCCCCCTCTCTTCATCTCCTCTCTCGTTCTCCCTCTCCCACTCTCTGTCTCTTTCTCCCTCTTGCTCCCTCTCCATCGCCTGTCTCCCTCTCTCTCATTCTCTCTCTCCCGCTCTCTCTCTCTCGCCCTCTATCCCTCTATCCGGCAACCTCTCGCTGTCCATCTGCCACTCCCTCACTTCCTCTTCCGCTTCCTCTCTATCTCTCCCTCTTTATTCATTCCTCTCTCTCCCTCTCCCTCTTTTTCTCTCCCTCTCTCTCTCTCCCTCAATGAATGCTGTGGCGACGCCCAGCCGCCCATCGACCCGTAGAGGATGGGAATCAGTTCCAAACTCAGAAACTTCCTCTCCCTCCAGAACCCTCCACACAGCACCAACCCCTCGAAAAACTGAACCTTCTTCTTTCAAAAAGAAATTAGTGCAAGTTTACGATCGAGTGGACGAAAGCGTGGTGTCTATCTCTACCCACATCCCCGCTCTCTTTGGGAAGCGATGGAGCAATGGAAGAATGCAATGGCGGCCCGAGCATGGAATGTATTGCTTTGTGGCGGTACTTGTGCTCGCGAGTTTGTTCTACATGGGGGTGCTGCTCGTTTGGCTCTCTTCCGTTGACGGCGAGGGTGACTCCTTAGACCTAATGCAGAATGTTCATTCGTGGCGGTCTCGAACTATATATCAGGTGAGAATGTAGGGCTCAGTTCGAATAGTTGGGCATGACCAAGTGAGCATGAGAACAAAAACGTTTTCTCATACATTTGAGAGATTTTACATAATTTACACAATTACATGATTTTATTACGTACGTTTTTTAAAAGTGAGGGGGGGGGGGGGGTGTTTGGTATATAACTGAATGCTCGAGAACATAGGAAAGATGAAACAAATACTCATTATCTTGTGAGTGCATACATTTTTCTATTTTTAAGTTCGAGTTTAAGCTGAACCAGATTTGTTTAAGCTCTCTCTTTCTCTTTGATTAAGGTGTAGATTTGCTTGAAAAAAAGCTCCCCCCGGTTGGATATCTTCGTTCTATTTGTTGCTTTCGGGGGAGTTTTTGCGCAGCTCATCGACTGACGATTATTGCACCTTGCCCTTCTAACCTTAAAACCTTTCCTACTCAGCCTCTCCTCACATTCACCAATAAGCGTTACAGAATCTCTACAGAGGGTACGGAGACTCTAGTCATGGCTTGGGGATGGACTACTCTCATGCATACGGATTTTTCTTCATGCAGGAGGAAACTTTCAAGGAGTCATCGAGCACCTTGACTGTATCCGCAAGGAGGCTGAAAGTGCACTTCTTCTACACTTTTTATCATTTCATTTCTCGTTTATTTAGTCGAAGAAGCTCTCTCTCTCTCTCTCTCTCTCTCTCTCTCTCTCTCTCTCTCTCTCTCTCTCTACTCCCTCTCTCTCTCTCTCTCCCTCTCTCTCTCGCCCCCCTCCCCCCCCTCTCTCCTAGCATATCCTTGACAAGGTCCTACCACTCAGACATCCAAAACATGGGGTTCAACGCAATCCTCATAAGCCCTGTGATTGAAACCTCCAACTACGGCTACCACGGCTACTGGCCCCGAAATTTTGATCACATAAACCCTCATTTTGGTTCATCCGAAGATTTGAAAGCCTTGGTTCAAGCTGCGCACGCTCGCGATATCCATGTAATGATCGACGGTGAGTCTTACTGAAACTGAAACAGAAACTGCACTGGAAACAAGAACCGTGTAAAAAGATTTTCCGATTGCTTTGACGTTTTTTTTTGTTTCCTTTCTTGGGCTATGACGAAACAAAACCCTAAAAACCATAGAAACTAGATTGACATATTTTTCAGTGTTTCAATTTCTTACGGTTTCCCATTCCGTTATGTTGATGCCACGTGGCAGTGGTAACCAATCACGTGGGTTGCCCTAGCGGAGGCGGTCCCTGCGGCGAATGGCCACTCGACTCGCCGCCATGGAAGGAGGTGGTGCCCTTCAACCAGGTGATGATTGCCCCATTTAAAAAAAAAATCTTTCCTTTGTTGAACTCATATTCTTCCTTCACAACGAACCCACAATCTCGAAATGTGCAATGGGCACTTGGGCAAGCAAGTTACATATGGAGGGTGTTCACTTCATGTTCAACAACATCATGTTGTACCACCTCTCATTCATGCACAGGAAGAAGACTACCACTCCTTTTGTGTTGTGAACTTCACGCGGTACGACGGAGCCAACTGGCAGCACTGCTGGCTCGCGGGTCTCCCTGACCTCGACCAATCGCAGCCTCGCGTGCATCGTAAACTCACCACATGGATCGGTAAACTCACAACATTGAAAACAAATCCATTCCTAGAGTTCCATCATTTTGTTCAACAAGTGGCATGAAACACAACATTTCACAGTAAAAATTTTGTCAATTTGTTTTTTTTTTTTTTTAACATTTTGTGATGGGTGGGGAGGGAGGGAGTGAGGGAGGGAAGCAGGGGACTTAGTTCGAACGTACGGCTTCGATGGTGTACGGATCGACGCGGGCCATTTGATGGACCCAAGTTTTGTCGTGGAGCTGAGGCAGGCCGCGGGGGTGTTCGGATTGGCCGAGTTTTTGGTGGAGACAAAAACTGACTCCATCCGGCTCGCCCTCACATCCCGACTTTTGGTATGCAAAAAAAAAACAGCTTTAGAGGGAAATTTCCTCTTCTGGGTTTTGGGTTTTTGGGACGCTTAAGAAACCTATCTAAATCTCGAATCTCCCAAAAAACCCTAAAATTTAATTGGTGTTTGTTTGAAGGCTTCATGATAAGGATGGAGAGAGCATTCACAAGTGTTGTTGGTGTTCTATGTGGAACTGTTCTGTTTTCCGTAGAACCATGCGACGGGAGCGTTGCTCCAGTCCATGCTGTTGGCCATCGACGTGGCGTTCCTCCACGGCGGTTCCATGATCGATTTTTCCGTCCGGTTGGAGGCCGTACAGGGCTCGCTCGCCCACCCGGACCTCAATGGAATTTACTTTGACAACCACGACTTGGAGCGCTTTTACGGCCGATCAAATGGTAAAAAAAAAAAAAAACAAAAGAAAAAAAAAACACTAAAAAGAAATTATTACTTACACACGTTGTTTGGTTAGATACACACCTTTTTGGTTATATAAAAACTCTTAAAGTCCGAAAAACCCTAAAATCTGACCGGCGAGAAGAGGTGTTTAAACAGCATCCCATTAAAAAAAAAACCCAAAATAATGTCTTTCATGCCTTCTCCCAAAAAAAAGGTTCCCTATACATCATTGATTTTTGTTCTTGTCTATATGTTTTCTTTCTCCGAGATTTGTGTAACGGATTTCCTCACATAGAAGAGTTGTTGGGGCGTGACAGATGTCACGCTGTTGCAGAACGCGTTGACGCTAGTTCTACTGTCGCGCGGAATTCCGTTGCTGTACTACGGAACGGAGCAGGGCTACATGGGACAGCGCGACCCCGCCAACAGGGAGTCTCTCTGGCCGTACTTCGACCAGGAAGCCTTCCTTTACAAGTTCATCCAAAAAGTGCTCAGCTTCCGGCAAGGGGTGAGCACCATTTCATTACATTTTTTTTTTTTTTGTTTTAAATTGTCGGATTCGAACGGATAAAATAATAATAGACCTAATTATTTGAATTGCAATTCTGTTGTGCTTCAGTTGTATTAAGTTTACGTTTATTAAGTTTACGTTTATTAAGCCCTAAACCCTAGCCCCTAACACTTTAAGCTCTTGCCCCTAAAACCCTAACCCTAAAACCCTACACCCTAGCCCCTAAATCCCCTAAACCCTACTCTTAAAGCCCTAAACCATAGCCTCTACCCCCTAGCCCCTAAACCCTAAAACCCTAAACCCTAGCCCCTAAACCCTAAACACTTAACCCTAGCCCCTAGACCCTAAACCTCAGCCCCTAAAACCCTAAGCATGGGGTACGAGACCTTCGGGGCGGGGGACTCCACAGAGGAAACCAATCAGAGCATGCCACGTCTGCAACTAACACTCCACGTGGCACCCTGTGATTGTCTTTTCGCGGGTGACAGGTGGCAGCGTATAAGTGGTCGGAGCAAGTTTGCCGCCACGTGGACTCCCACGTGTACGTATTCTCGCGGGGGCCCACGCTTGTGCTCATAACGAACGTTGGGAACAAAGGGCCGTCCCGGCAAGAGTGGAGGGTTGGGACCCATTTCTATGCGGCTGGGACCGTTCTGTGCAACATGTAAGCGTTGCGCGCAACGGAATCTGTGAGGGGGAGGGGTCGGGGGAACAGGCAGGCTCGAAGTATGGGAAATATGCGGAGAGGGTTCAGACCTCCTTCGTGGGCGTTTTGAGGGGTTTTGGGGGTTTTAGGGTTCAGAGCCTTCTGAGGATTTTGAGGTTTTGGGGTCGTCTTGTAGGGTTCAAATGCAAGCCGTGGCCTGAATTACCCGAACCAACTAAAGTCCTTCGAAACCCTAAAAACCCTAAAAGTCCTTAAAACCCTAAATACCTTAAAAATAGTAAAAACCCTAATAACGGTAAAAGCCCTAAAAGCCCTGAAAGCCCTAAACCCTAAAAACCCTAAAAACCTTATTGATGGTAAAATCCCTAAAACCCTAAAAGGCCTAAAACCCTTACTTTGAATGCTTTTGGGGCTTTTCGGCTGTCAGACTTGCGGAGGGCGACTGCGTCCACGTGGCAGACAGGGGGACGTTGGATATCGCCTCTGTGAATGGGGAGCCGAAGATCTACCATCCACTTCCTTAGTCCATAAAAATGTGGCAAAAATAGGGCACAAATGGGGTGTAAAAAGGGCACAAAGGAGGTGATAAGTAGGACGGGAATGGGGAAACGAAAACGAAGGGCTGCATTAAGCGCTGATAATATTCTTTGACGAGGAAACCACCTTGATTTGTTACTAACAATGAAATATATCATTGGTGCCAGGTTCGCTAGGGGCATAATAGTTGGGCATATTGTAAGCAGATGAGAAGTTGAAGTTCACAGTGTGACTTTTAAGTCCTCCCTCTCATCTCTCTCTCGTTCTCCTTCTCTCTCGCTCTCCCTCTCGCTTGCTTCCCTCTCCCCCTCTCCCCTTCTCCCCACCTCTCCCTTTCTCTCCCCCTCCCTAGTTCTTCATCTCTCTCCCTCTGTTCCCCTCCTTCTCGCTTCCCCACTCTCCGTCTCGTCCCCTCCTCCTGTATCCCCCTCTCTCCCCTTTCCCTCCCTTTCTCTATCCGTCTCTCTCCTGTGCCCTTTTCACTTCTCTACGTCTCTCCTATCTCCCCCTATCTCGCTCTTCTCTCTGCTCATCTAACCTCTCTCTCCCTCTCTTACATCTACCCCTCTCTCTCTCTCCTCCCAGCCCCTCTTACACCTCTACGCCAAGCCTACCTCTACCATTCTCCTCTCCCTGCAGTTTTGTCTTTTTTAACAAAGGCTTACAAACTAAGTTGCTGCCAACCATTCCGGCACACTCAATTATAAGCACTTGAAATTTGACCTTAAAAGCTCAACTTCAAACACTCGCCCAAAAACACCAGTCCATAACTCCACACACAGTCTTACAAAAGACGAGACAAAAAAAGGAAGGTACATTTTACTAGATGTACAACTCATGATTTCATTGGGGTTCCTATTTGAACCCCAATGGAAGCTTGTTTACCTTCTTCCTAAAAAAGCTATGAAGCTCTCATCTGAATGCATTCATCGCCCTTCAGGCATGGAAAATTATCAAAACTGCATCTCGATTACTGTGCCTTCGTAGCGCTTTCAAAAATATTTTTTCCTATTGTCTTTATACATTCCTATAATCAACACGAGAAGTTGACGACACTAATACTCTACATGAGGAAGTAATCATGTAAATGAGGAAACAGTCACTTACATGGAGACCCACTAAAAATGGGCTGATGTTGCTCATTATGTGGTCCGACATCTTCCCATCATATACTAACACTCTTAAGCTTTATTCACTGGGACACTCCTCTCCCGCACCCTCTCCTGCACCTCGTCCCGTGCCCTCTCTCGCTCCCTCTCCCTCTCCCGGACCCTCTCCCGCGCCGTCCATTTCACTCAACAACACATTGTCCACTTCATCGCTCCCATCAAGTGAACTTAAAAGTGCTCCGATCGCCCCTGCATGACCTTCATGCCGCAAGAATATTGCCTGCAGAACATCGACCACATTACATTTTCTTTAACTTATCGTTCTTTTTTGAGAAGTGAAATTCATGAGAGTTTAACTCGACGACTAAACGATGACAACAAAGAAATGTCTCTCTATTGGAAAGAGTATCTCGCCCATACTCGACATTCATTGCATGCATCATCTACGAATGATGTACGAAACCACAACGTAAGGAACAATCTCTTGCACAGCGACTCACATGTTCAAATTTCATTGATTCTAAGTTCTACTTTCCTTCACTACCCTCATCTAAAATTCCCTCAGAACCCAAAACACACTTTACATACCTTCATTTCCCCTTTGGACCAAAACTCAATCGAGACAGTAAGGAGCCGCATTGCCAGCTGGACCAACCACCACACCCATCAAACCAAGTCGATCAACCAACCAATCATAACCTGCCATGTCATCAATCCTTCAGCTTCAACAACACGTTCCCTCAAAACTCTCCAAACCCCCCCTTACGCCCCCCCCCCCTCCCCCTCACCCTCCCTCTCCCACTCTCCTCCCCTTCCGCCCTCCCCCCTTCCCCCTCCCCACCCCACTCCCTCTCCCTCTCCCTCTCCCTCTCCCTCTCCCTCTCCCTCTCCCTCTCCCTCTCCCTCTCCCTCTCCTTTCGCCCTCCCCACTTCCCCTCCCCTCCCCTCCCCTCCCCTCCCGCCTCCCCCACCCCCTCCCCCTCCCCCTCCCCCTCCCCCTCCCCCTCCCCTCCCCTCCCCTCCCTCACCCCCCTCCCCCTCCCCCTCCCCCTCCCCCTCCCCCTCCCCCTCCTCACCTCCCCCTCCCTCCCACCCCTCCCTCCCCCTCCCCCTCCCCTCCCCTCCCCCTCCCCTCCCCCTCCCCCTCCCCCTCCCCCTCCCCCTCCCCCTCCCCCTCCCCTCCCCCTCCCCCTCACCTCACTCCCCCTCCCCTGCACCTCCCCTCCACTCCCCTCCCCTCCCCCTCCCCCTCCCCCTCCCCCTCCCCCTCCCCCTCCCCTCCTCCCCTCCCCTCCTCCCACCTCCCCCCTCCCCTCCTCCCCTCCCCCTCCCCTCCCCCTCCCCTCCCCCTCCCCCTCCCCCTCCCCTCTCCCCCTCCCCTCCCCTCCCCCTCCCCTCCCTCTCTCCTCCCTCCTCTCCTCTCCTCCTCTCCTCTCCTCTCCCTCTCCCTCTCCCTCTCCCTCTCCCTCTCCCTCTCCCTCTCCCTCTCCCTCTCCCTCTCCTCTCCCACTCTCCCTCTCCCTCTCTCTCCCTCTCCCTGCTTCCCCCCCTCCCCTTTATCAGCTGTCCCAGCCCCACCATGTTGTGAGCAGGCACCCACCCTGTTCCCATGCATGAAGCTCCCCGCGAAGAGCACTCTCCTGACTCTCTCCGGCCGCGCGTGCAGCATCGCGAGGGACCCGACCGTGTTCGTCACCATCAGCAGCGCCGCCTTCGCAAGGGCCGCCGGCCCGGCAGCCGCGGCGGCAAGGGGGCCGGCCTGGGCTAGCTGGAGAGAGAGAGGAGGGGGAGGGGGAGGGGGAGGGAGGAGGGAGAGAGAGGGGGGGGAGGGGGAGGGGGAGGGGGAGGGGGAGGGAGAGAGAGGGGGGGGAGGGGGAGGGGGGAGGGGAGAGGGGGGGAGGGAGCGGGAGATGGAGAGGGAGGGTAAGTGGGGGTGGGGAGGGGGAAGGGGGGAGGGCGAAGGGGGAGGAGAGAGGGAGGAGGGTGAGGGGGGAGGGGGGGAGGGGGAAGGGGGGAGAGAGAGGGAGAGGGAGGGTGAAGGGGGGGGGGAAGGGAAAGGGGGGAAAGGGAAGGGGGGAGGGAGAAAGGGGAAGGGAAAGGGAGAGGGAGGGTGAGGGAGGGTGAGGGGGGGAGGGGGAAGGGGGTAGGGAGGAAGGGGAAGGGAGAGGGAGAGGGAGGGTGAGGGGGGGGAGGAAGGGAAGGGTGGGAGAGGGAAGGGGGGAGGGAGGAAGGGGAAGGGAGAAGAAGAGGGAGGGTGAGGGGGGGAAGGGGAAAGGGGGGGGGGAGGTAGAGGGAGAAGGAGGGTGAGAGGCCGGGAAGGGGGAGGGGAAGTGGGCGAGGAGAGGAGGAGTAGCAGAGGTGATAAGAGGCGATAAGAGGCAGCCATATCTATAAGCCGTATGTTCCATGTTAGACACATGCTTCCGTCATTGAACGGCTTCAATTTATGATATACTTCCATGTTTCTATGTATTCCCAAACAATATGTGTATCTATGTACCTTATCGTTAAGACGGAGTAAAAACTGACTGTGAACGGCACACATAGAGCACCTACCTTCCCAAAGGAGCTTGCAACAGTCGTCGCAGCAAGACCCATTTCTGTGTAGTCTCCGCCTGTCCCACAAAAGATTTTATGTCAAGAAATTTCTAATATGCTGAGAAATCGTTTCCTGCACTTCCCCCCATACCCAAACATCTACATCTTGAGAAGAACATGTGGCGATGCTACATGAGCGAGAAAGCGAGAGCGAGAGAAGGAGAGAGAGAAGAGGGGGAACGAGAGAGGGAGGGAGAGAGAGCGAGAGAAAGGGAGGGAGGGGGGGAGAGAGAGGAGGGAGAGATGGAGAGAGAGAAAAACGAGGGAGGGAGTGGGAGAGGGAAGACGGAGAGAGAGGGAGAGAGTGAGAGGAGTGCAGAAGGGAGTGTTATCTACTCTGGCGATACCGAAATTCCTCTACATTCGATCCGTTGTACTCAGCTCACCATAGATATCTCCTACAAGCATGTCCACTTTTGTTGAATCTCCGCGAGAAGCGAGGGCAATAGCATCCTTAAAGCTGTATTATCTCCCCCCATTTGTTCCCAAATAATAGTCCGTTATGTCCTCTTTCTTCCCCCTCTCTCTCTCTCTCTCCCCCCCATCTCTCTCCCACCTTCCTCCTCCTCTCCAAAACTGTTTTCCACAATGAATTATAACATAGAAACTGCTCCTTTTGTGATAATTCAGAATCATAATATGGATCACAACTTGAGTGCAAGGAAGAGGAGAGAGAGTGCCACCTGTCACATCCTGTGAGGACGGCAGTAAGGCCAAGAAATGTGCTGCCCACAGAATAGCCCCTAGGGTCCGTTAGAACCAATGAGAGGGTGCCATGTGGCATGCCACCATTGGAGCAGAATGGGGAGGAGGTGGGAGAGGGGGGTGGGAGCTTGTGGGAGGATTTGGAGAGAGATAAGGGAGAGTGAAGGAGGAGTGGTGGGAGGGTGGAGATAAAGGGAGAGGGGAAATATTCAGTGATACTTTCTAAGTAGGCAATCCATACATCTGCATTTACTCCCACTCTCACCTACGTCCTCTCTCTTCTTCCTTACCCATCGTCCTCCCCCTCTCCCTCCATCTCCCTGTCATACTTCCCACTGATTTGGGTATTCAACTCTACAATGTTGAACACAGTCAGACCCAGTACAAAATTCGTGTTCCACCAGTTTGAAAGTTTCCTCTTTTTTCCCCCCCTTTTTTTTTTTTTTTTTCTTACCTGCCTCCAAGACTTGTTCCCCCCACCCGTTGAAACTTATCCGCTGAGTCGACCCTCAAAATACTCACTCCCGACCCGATATTCACCTGCAGTTCCATGCCGTTTCCATGTCAGTTTCCCGTTCCCAGTTGTCAATACCCCCCCTCTCCTCTCTCCACTCTCCCCCCTCTCTCTTTCTCCTCTCCTCTCCTCTCCTCTCCTCTCTCTCTCTTCTCCTCTCTCTCCCCTCTCTCTCCTCTCCTCTCCTCTCCTCTCTCTCCTCTCCTCACCTCTCCTCTCCTCTCCTCTCTCTCCTCTCGCTCCTCTCTTTCCTCTCTCTCTCTCTCTCCCCCCTCTCCTCTCGCTCCTCTCTCTCTCTCTTCTCTCTCTCTCTTCTCTCTCCTCTCCTCTCTCTCCCCTCTCTCTCCTCTCTTCTCCTCTCTCTCTCTCTCTCTTCTCTATCTCTCTCTCTCTCTCTTCTCTCCCTCTCTCTCTCTCTCCCCATCCCCCAACGAAAGCAAAGACGGCAACCAAACCCTTCCATGTAACGACCGTTCTGTTACTCACCACCAAGTACGGATACAACGACTCTCCGTGCTCCAAAACGGAGCGACCTCGCCCTTGCCGATTGGTCCTCCCTCTCCCTCCCCCCTTCCCTCTCTTTCCTCCAATCTCGTGCTGACACCTGTCACTCTCAAACCCTACTTCCTCCAATAGCCTACAGTTGGCACCTCCCTCAGACCGCCCCTCCCCGCCCTCCTGATCTGCCGTTCGATCTGGACCGTCGATCTCCTCCCCCTCATCGCTGCTGCTGTTGTCAGGAGACTGCCAGGGCCGTTGGATCGACCCCCCCTCATATGAAGGGAAGGGGAATTCAAAGCAGTCGTCGCGAGCAAAGCGGGCAAGAAAGTCAATTCCGCGGACGAGGCTGCCACGTGGCAGCATCCCAGTGGCCACAAGACATGTCAGCAACAGTTTTACCTTTCTGTACTCATCTATTTTTGTTTAAATCATATAGTTATTTAGTCATCTAGTTAGTTATGGAAGGTTGATTTCTTGGTCCCCACCTTGTGAGCTCGTCTGCGCGATTAAGGCGGAGTCCCGCGATGTTCAAGAATTGGTCACCAAATTTCCGAGCCCCGCCTCTGTTGAACACACACAGCGAGCGAAAGAGAGAGAGAGAGAGAGAGAGAGAGAGAGAGAGAGAGAG
>CM074820.1:618097-635614 GCA_037447605.1 Zygnema circumcarinatum
CCCTCCCTCCCTCCCTCCCTTCCCCCCCCTCCCCCCCCTCCTCCCTCCCCATTCCTCCCTCCCTTCCCCTCTCCCTCCCCCTCTCCCTCTCCCTCTCCCTACCCCCCCTCCCTCTCCCCCATCCCCCTCCCTCTCCCTCCCTCTCTTGCAGGACAAGTCTGTAGCCATGCTGAGTGCAAACCCTTTGAAAACTTCAATCGATTGCCGTCTCCGCCCTCAGAGCCGGAGGGGTCCCTCAAAACGAATTGCAGCCGAACCGGAGATTTATTTCCGATCAAGCGCAGAAATTCGAATTTCCTTGAAGGAATTCGCAGACAACGTGATGGCTGCAGGGTACAGTGGTAAGGAAACCCTTCTTTTTTTTGTAGTAGTGCATCTCATGAAAGGAAGAAACTTGGCTTAAAGGAGAATCTGACTAGAAACTCTTCTGACTTCCTTATTGGAGTGTTCCGTCTATTCTGTGTTTGTTTCTTTTGTGGCTGCAGTGCTGATGGAGACAGTGAAGGAAGATGTGAGCAGAGAGACAGAGAGAGAGGAAGTGGCGATGCAGGATGTGGTAACGATGTTCAAAGTTGCCAAATTTTTTACTTCATACAAAAGTCACCTCCTTCAAGCTGCTCAGGTGCGATACAGTAACATCCTTAAAGAATCGTATAATTAGAGGCATGAAGGAATCCTCATATTCACTTATTTATGAAAAACCTCTAATTTCACTCCATTGAATAACTTACCTAAGACCCTAAAATTTTATTTATGAACTGAACTGTTAACATACGCATTGCTTTGTTTTCATAGGCTGCGACGGAGGAGAAGGAGAAGAAGAAACGAAAGTGTGCGGAAGAGGGAGAGGGAGAGGAGAGCGCTAAGGAGAGAGTGGCAGAGGGAGAGGGAGAGAATTCAGCCTCCCTCCCTCCCACTCCTGTGTGGGACGGATGTGGAGCCATCGGAAGCACTATGGATGAAGACATGTTCGAACTCGTGGTTTCCAAATGGCGAGAATTTGCGGAAAGTAAGAAGCAGTTGAACTGCTGGGAAGCACTCGCTGCTGTCGGATCCTTGTTGAAGGAAATGGTGAGGAGGAAAACCCGGCTGATTTTGCGATCTTATTTAGCTTAATAATATATAATGTTCAGAGCAACCTTTGGATTTCAGAATTTTCGATGAAATCTGCGCCAAGAATGGCAGAGTGCCGAACCTTAGCATGCAAAAATCTGAAGAGTTACGACGGGAAAAGCTTAAAGTTGAAAAACTTAAGTTCTCTCTTTTCTTTCTCTCTCTCACTCCCTCTCTCTCTGCCCCCCCCCTGGCTGCCCCCCCTCCCCCGCTTTTCCCCTTCTCGCCTTGCCCCACTCCTTCCCATCCTTCCCTCCCTCTCACCATCCCACTCTTTCACCCTCCCTCCATCCTTGCCTTCCTCCCTCCCTCTCTCCCTCCCGCTTTTCCTCCCTCCCACCCACCCACCCACCCTCCCTCCCTCTCTCCCTCGCTCCCTCCCTCCCTCCCTCCCTCCATCCCTCCCTCTCTCCCTCCCGCTTTTCCTCCCTCCCACCCACCCACCCACCCTCCCTCCCTCTCTCCCTCGCTCCCTCCCTCCCTCCCTCTCTCCTCGCTCGCCTGCCCACCCGCCCTGCCTCTCTTCCTCTCTCTCTCCCGTCCTCCCTCCCTCTCCCTCCCTCCCTCTCTCCTCGCTCGCCTGCCCACCCGCCCTGCCTCTCTTCCTCTCTCTCTCCCGTCCTCCCTCCCTCTCCCTCCCTCCCTCTCTCCCTTTGCTACCTTACCGAGTGTTGAATGCATGGACAGATGCGGCTGCTGGACCTTGTCCTGAAGCACTCTCCGTACGGAGGGGAGGAGGGCCGTACGGCGCGCATCCTCCTCTACAAGCTCTTCTATGACTGTACGGACAGCGGCGTTCTGAGCACTCTAAAGGACCTCATAAAGTCCTTCAACAAACAGAAGCAGCCGCGCAGGTCCTCCCTCCCTCCCTCCCTCCCTCTCAAATGAGCTTAAAAAAAAAAAAAAAAAATGAAATGGGTTTGTCAGAAATGAGTTTTTAGAAAGGTTTGCAGGTCTGTAACTAAACAGATTTGCAGGTTTGCAAATCAGCAGGTTTATAGATTCTCCTTTATTTATGTATATCTATTTTTTATTTTTTCTTTCTGCAGCCACCTGGTGGACTTGGTGCAGACAACGCACTTGGCGCTGAGAATGGTTGAAGATATGATCGAAGCAGATGGAGAACTGAGAGTGAGCGAGCTTTCCTTCAATTTTGAAAAAAAATACTAAAAAACAAACATTCAAAATTGTCCGACGTTGGTGTTTAAAATACAAGAATCTGGTTGTAAACTTATGTAACCTTTTTCATTTTTGTAACTTTGCTAACCCAAAGTAGCTCAGCTCAACAGCCCTAAAGTTAAAAAGTAAAGTGACTCGGGAAATTTCTCTTCACAGGTGCTTGCGAAGAAGCGGAATGTGCGGAAAAAAGGAGGAAAGGGAGGTGTGGGAGAGGGAGGAGGTCAGGGAGAGGAAAAGAGAGAGAGTGCAGGAGAAGCTTTGAGAGATGGGAACGGAACAAATGCGGACAATCTCAGGGAGGGAGATGGTGATACTGCTGATAATAGACATAGTGGAAGGGGAGGGAGAGAGAGGGAGGGAGAGAGGGAGGAGAGCGGTATAGAGCGAGAGCAAAATGAGAGAGAACGAGAGGGAGAGCAAGGCCCGAACGAAGGCGATGAGGATGACCAAGGAGAAGGAAGACAAGCAGCGGGTGGAAGAGAGAGAGAGAGAGTGAGAGAGCGAGAGCGAGAGGTAGATGGAGCGGTAGAGGGAGAGAGAGAGGAGGGTGATGCGAATGCCGATTCGGAGAAAGAAGATGATGATCGGACGATGGAAGTTTCGCTTAATTTTGCGAAAGTTTTGCGAAGTTTCTGCGACTGCTCGGTGGTGCAGAGTCTCTGTTGGCTATTGGAGTCGTACGGACAGAACAGCAAACAGACCACCTACTGCATTGTGAGGACGCTGCAAAGGATATGCGACGACTGCGGGATGGAGCCAATGCTGTACCAGGTAATCACTCCCACTCTCTCTTTATCTATCTCTCTCTCTCTCCCCTCCCCCACTCTCTCTCTCTCTCTCTCTCTCTCTCTCTCTCTCTCTTCTCTCTCTCTCTCTCTCTCTCTCTCTCTCTCTCTCTCCCTCCCACTCTCTCTCTCTCTCTCTTCTCTCTCTCTCTCTCCCTCCCACTCTCTCTCTCTCTCCCTCCCACTCTCTCTCTCTCTCTCTCCCTCCCACTCTCTCTCTCTCTCTCTCTTCTCTCTCTCTCTCTTCTCTCTCTCTCTCTCTCTTCTCTCTCTCTTTCTCTCTCTCTTTCTCTCTCTCTTTCTCTCTCTCTCTCTCTCTCTCTCTCTCTCTCTCTCTCTCTCTCTCTCTCTCTCTCTCAAGCAGCTCCTTTGTCTCTCTTTGGTCTGTCTTTTCAGACTCTCCCACATGTAACTGTCAAAAAGACCATAGAAACCACAATCCTTTTCCTCATCAATTGTGTTATAACTTTTCTTATTTCCTTAAATCTCGAAGCAGGTTTCCATTTTATCGACATTTTATCGCATTATGTCGGATTCCACGATTCAACGATCAAAAGACCACAAAATGCTTTTGGACTTTGTTACCAAAGTGGTCCGTGGGCTCTTCAAAAAACTGAAGAAGCAACCTTCTCTATTTGTTGAGCTTCTCTTTTGGAAGGGCCGTACGGACTGTCACAACATTACGGCGGACTACATGCTCCACGGTTGGAACGGAAAACAGAAAAACCGCAGAAATTTCTCGGTCAGAGTTGCACTTGGAGAAGACGAGGCAGGAAATGGTTTACATGATGATGATGTTTTTGGAGATGTTGGGTGAGTTTGTTTGACTTTGCACGGGAGAGGGAGGGGGAGGGAGGGTGGAGGGGGGAGAGGGAGGGTGGAGGGGGGGGGAGGGAAAGAGGGAGAGGGGGGAGGGAGTGGGAGGGAGAGGGAGGGGGAGGGAGGGCAGAAGGGGAGGCGGACGTGGAGAGGGAGAGGGGGAGGGGAGAGGGGAGAGAGGAGGGTAATGGAAGGGAGAGATAGAGGGAGGGGCAGAAAGGGAGGGGAAGGGGGAAGGGACGGGAAGGGAGATGGAGTAGGAAGAGTGAGAGAGGGAGGGGGTGGGGGAGGGAAGGGGACGATCGAGAGTGGCGAGCGGAGGCAGAGTGAAAGATATAGACAGAAGGGAATAGAAAGAAAAGCTCTCTGTTAAGATTATCAATGGATCTCTGTATGTTATGGAAAACAACTTTCAGTTCTCGGAAATTGCAGAAAGTGAAACTGTAACTGAATCAGTCAGTTTGTACTGAAACTGTGGCTTGATGTGCAGGCGACGCTCCGCCGATGAAGCTCCGAACCTCTCCGCAAAAATTCAAAAAGAGGCGAAAAAGAAGAAGGGTCTCGGTCCCTTCAGTGAAGAGCAGAATGAACAAATCAAACAGCTTTTTGAAATGTAAGCTTTCTATTCTATTGGAAACCCTAAAATTTAAAATTCTTAGTAAATATTCGAAAGAAATATATTCAAATAGTAAAAGGTTTTGACATTGCGAGAGAAAACGGGCCTTATTTTTTCTGTTTTCTTTTTTTTTTGGTGGGTCGGGGGGGCGGGTAGACATAAATCGAGGAAAAATGTTGCTGAGCTCATAACCAATGAGCTTTTGCCACGTGGCACCTTCACAAAAGTACAGGTGGCGCGCCGTCTGAAGGTGCTCGGCCTCAAGCGGGAGCCTCTGAATACGACAAAACGGAAATTTACGTTTTTGGACTCTGACGATGACAACGAGAACGGCGAAAAAGAGAGCGATCCATGTGGAAATTTGGAAAATGTGGAAAAAAATAATAGTGTAAATCGATCGGATTCAGTGAAATTGGGAAAGAAGAGAAGAAAGTCTTTTTTTTCAGAAGGTGACGATAAATTAATTGCCGAATTAGCCGCCAGGTACGGCCCTTTTTCCGTTACATTGTGTCCAATTTTTTATTTTTAATGTTTGCACATTTTCATTTTTAAAGAAGTTAATTACTTCAAATCTTATTGAGATAAGATTTTTTCTTCGTTTTGTCTTTTCTTGTGACGTAGGTACAACGGAAGGCGAGGTATTGGAGATTCGATTGCACAAGAATTGGGAGGAAAGTTCACAGCTGCCCAAATTCTTCGGCGGATGAAAATTTTGGGCATTAGTAAGAAGCCATCTGTTCAGGGGGCAGAAAAGAAACAAAAAATATTTTCGGGCAGCGATGAGTTTGAGGAAGATGAGGATGGTCTTGATGCCATCAGTGAGGCAGCTGTCAAGTGGAGCACTCAGAAGCTCCTCCTTGATGGTCAGTTCTTCCCTCTCTCCCTCTCCTCTCCCTCTCCCTCTCCTCTCCCGCTCCCTCTCCTCTCCCTATCCTTCTCCCTCCTCCCACTCCCTCTCCTCCCTCTCCTCTCCCTCTCCCTCTCCTCTCCCTATCCTTCTCCCTTCTCTCCCTCTCCCTCTTCCTCTCCCTCTCCTTCTCCCTCCTCTCCCTCTCCCTCTCGCTGCTCTCCATCCTCCTCTCCGTCTCCCTCGCCCTCTCCCTTTCAATCCTATTTTCCCTCTCAATCCTCGTCAGCCCCCTCCTTTTCTCCTTCCTCCTCTCCTTCTCTCTCTCCCTATTCCTCTCCGTCTCCTCTCCCCTCTCCGTCCCCCTCTCCTTCTCGCCCTCCTTCCCCCCTCTCCCTCTCCTCCGTGCCTCACTTCTCCTCTCACTTGCTCACCTTATTCCCCCCCTCTTCCTTGGCCCGCCCTTGCTACTACTTTCCCTTTCCTACCTCTGTGTCTCTCCCATTCCTCTCTCCCTCGGCACTCCCTCCCTTTTCTGTCTTTAAATGGTGGAGTAAATGCTGTACTTTTCTGCCTTCCCTCTACCTCTCTGCCTCTCGCCTCTCCCTCTATCCCTCTCCCCTTTGCCATTTTTCAACCTGGGCATCTTCAGTATTCTTACAATGTGTGCCTTTGTTGATTGCAGGAACAAAAGATGGATCTAAATGTTTGGATTGGGTAACTGAGCACATGGAACGAGCTCTCGCTTTACGGAAACTGTCAAACGAGCGCGTACATGGAGACTCCATTGTCGCCCTTGAACCCGACGAAAATTGGGACGTCAGAAATGGCAAAAATTTGAGCAATCTTTTATCAGGTGAGACTTTATCCTTATTCTATGTCAGTTTCAGTTTCAATCTCCGTTTTTAAGCCCTCCCGGATTCCGCTTTGATGGGGAAGAACAAGATGGAGGGTCCAAACTGATAACTAATATTTCAAATTTTCTAATCAATTAATCTGCTGTTTCTTCTTTTTTTTTTTTAAACTTGCTCGTTTTTACCTTCATGCATCTATACATAATGTTTTTTTTTCTTGGCAGCTCTATGCTTTCAAAAATCCGGAAATGGCAGTGCCAGCTGGCAAATTCCCGGAACATGTACTTCGGAACAACTGGCAAGTTCAATAGAGTGGATTGAAGCAGCTTCCAAGAACCTTCCTGTGGAAATTCCATCTTCCTTGGAGCGAAAAGGACGAACAGGGAGCGGAAAGAAGGGAAAGAAGAAGAGAAGCAGCCTTGTGGACAATGTGGAAAATGTGAAAAAGAAGAGAAAGAATAAAGAAAATGGGGTGAAAGATAAGAGGCGTAGAAAGGGGGGGGTCGGAATGGATGAAGATGTGCTCTCCCTTGAAAAGAGAGAGGAAGAGCGGGAGGGTGAGAGGGAGCAGGGGGGAGGAGATGAAGGAGAGAGCAGAGACAGAGGAGAGAGCGGGGAGGGGGTAAAGAGGGGGGAGAGTGGAGAGCGGGAGGAGATTGGGGAGAGCAGCGAGGGAGGAGAGAATGGAGAGAGCGACGGTAGTTTGAAGGTAAGGAGAATTGGAGGAAGAAAGCGAGCTGTGGAGGAGAGGAGGGCAGGAGAGGAAGGAGAGGAGAGAAGAGGCGGAGAGAGAGAGAGAGGGGGAGGTGAAGGGAAGCCTAAGAGACTCAAGCGAGTAGGAAGCGAGGAGGACGATCGTGTAGGGGATGCTGATGTTGATGAGGTGATGTATGACGAGGATGATGTTTCTTTGGAGATATTATAAGAGACAGAGACGTAAGGAGGCGGCATCTATGGGGAGTAAATGTCGCAAATAACTGACAGGGTGATGTTTCCAAAGGGAAGAATTCGAGTGATGTTGTGGACAGAAGTGATGTTGTGGAAAGTACATAATGTGATGTAGACTTGTCAGAAGAGTATGAGGTGGGAAACGCATTCAGGAGACTTAGATACCAAATTTTTGTATACAGAAGATAGAATTCTTGGACCCTTCGTTTTTTGCTTTTTTATATTTTTGTTGCTGACTGTCTTTATTGATTTTCAACGGAACAGTGAAAAAATGTACATAGGAATGACACTCTAAAGAGCCCTCCTTTATTCTGCAACTGGTGACATATCTCCGAAGGTGTCAAAAAGAAAATATCTTCTATCTACAAAGATGGACCCAATTTGGTTTTTCAAAGGAATGAAAAAATGCTACAGAACTGTCCCAAGGAAAAAAAAGTAGAGAAACCAAAGAACATGCTCTTTACAAGTCTAGACGCTCCTTTTATTATTTGTAAACCCCTTCCTATACTCCAAAAACAAACATGAGAGAGGGGGAGAGAGAGAGAGAGAGAGAGAGGTCAAGTTAGACAGTTCGGAGGTCACGGTGGAGGGTAGAGCTGAGCGAGGACTGCTGGCGATGCCACTTTGAGAGGAGGCCCTCAAACTTGGAGACGAGGGCGTCCTTGGCTCTCAGCTCGCTCTCAAGATCCGCGATCTCCTGAAAGAGTGGGAGGAGAGAGGAGGGGCGGAGAGGGAGTGTGGAGGAGAGGGAGAGGAGGGGAGGAAGAGAGGAAGGGAGAGGAGAAGAGTGGAGAGGAGAGGGAGAGGACAGAGGAGGACGAGAGGGAGAGGAGAAGAGAGGAGAGGGAGAGGTCGAGAGGAGGAGAAGAGGGAGAGGAGAGGAGAGGACGAGAGGAGGAAGAGAGAGAGAGAGGGGAGAGGAGAGGGAGAGGACGAGAGGAGGAAGGGAGGGAGAGGAGAGGAGAGGGAGAGGACGAGAGGAGGAAGAGAGGGAGAGGAGAAGAGAGGGAGAGGACGAGAGGAGGAAGAGAGGGAGAGGAAAAGAGAGGCAGAGGAGATGGATGAATAGGAGAGTTAGGGTGGAACATAACTGAAACAGAACAGCAGCATAGAAACTAAGCCCTGCAGAGGGAGGCGGCACCTGTCTGAGCCGGCCCGCCCTGTCCCTCCGCCTCCTCGCGTGCAGTTCGCGCACGAACGAGAGCTCGAGCTCCTTCGCAGAGGCAGCGAACTGCCGCGCGTTGCGCTCTATGTCCGCTGAACGCATGCACACACATGCACAAATTAATCTATATAAACCTAATGAAATTTCAAAACATTCGCACAGCAAGCAGACAAAGCACAACAAGCATCCATTTGGGATCGTTTATACGGAGCGTACTCAGAACAATGCATGCCTGTTTTTCTCCAAATTTGAGTAACGCAACAAGCGTGTGAGCATACAGTGAAGGTGAAGGTCTGTCTGAATCAAGTTCCTCAAAAGCACTGCAAGGAAGCATGCACCAACATGCAAACCCTAAAAACCGAAAACTTAAAAACCAAAAAATAGAAACCCTAAAATGTGGAAGAATCTTCAACCCTAAAAACTGAAATCTGCAAACCCTAAAAACCAAAACCTGGAAACCCAAAAGCAGGGAGAAGCGCTGACCCGCGTCGGCGCCATGGCGGTCCGAGACCTGCAGCTCGCGCAGCGGCAGGAGGGCGAGCAGCGCGGCATCCATGGCGTCAACGAGGCGGAGCGCGCGCCACGTGTCCATCCCCTGCGCGTTTTCTGCCATGGTTCGCCGAGAAGTCGACACGTGGCACTCTTTAGGGTTTTAGGGTTTAGGTTTTAGGGTTTAGGGTTTAAGGTTTAGGGTTTAAGGGTTTTAGGGTTCCGGTTTTTAGGGTTTTTAGGGTTTTTTAGGGTTTAGGGTTTTTAAGGTTTTAGGATCCTCCGCTTCGTCCTCCTCCCTTGGCGCGGAGGCGCTCTATGTCGCAGTTACGCGCTAGTTCGGTCGCCAGTTTGTAATCACGCTTCGGGACTAGGGATGGATTAGTTACGATTATATATTATATATTATATTATACAAGTGTGACGAATAGATAACGGCTGATATATATTAATTTACAACGCCTTTACAACATGTACGTGCGTACGGTCGTACGACTGTACGGTATTATGCGGCCCGAGCACGAGCAGACAGAAAACCAGACGAACGCATTTCGCAACGCCAACGCCAAAACGACCTAATTTTGGTATGGTACGACCGTACGACCGTACTCGGTCGTACGGTCGTTAATTGTTCAAAACGAGTGGGTATAATATATGTAATAAATTGTTTTACTTTGTAATATATTACTAATTTTAAACCCGTTGTAAATTATATAATATATTCGGAATTTATAACGCGGGCCATCCCTATTCGGGACACATAAATAGGTTTTAGAGCTGAATGGTTGTCAACCCTTGCCCCGTACGTATCGGTTCCCATACTGAATTTTAGATGTTTTGTGTAAATACCGTCTGACGATACGAGATGATATGACTTCTCAAGTGGTCAGTACTTGGTGATTACACGGTGAACTAAGATGCGAACTCTTAGGGAGTTTTCAAGGAGGTGCTTGTTCAACACGACTTTCATGCATGCCAACAATAATCCACAGTGCATAACTCAATGTTTCTTTGGAGGAAATTGTCATTCTATATATATTAACATCCTGTTTTGCATACACAGTAAGTAGCTCAATATTTCTTTGGTCACTCATAGCTAGCTTATCCAGAACATTGGCTACATGGGTATACATGTTATAGATGGGTGGGTGTAGGAACTGGCTATCGGCTATAGCTAGCTGTACATATGATAATTGTGCGACCAATGCCACATCCTTTGCATTTTCTATATAAAGCAGGGCTAACGAAGCTAGTAACTTTACACATAATAGAAAACTCACGCCTCTCCATCAACAATAGCAAGTAAACTGGCAAGTAAGACCATGGTACAAGTGGCTGCTGGCAAACTTTCATACACTCTCTTGCATACAAACGTAAGCATGCACAAGTACAAGTACAATCTTTTTTGTAAAGAAAAAGATTTGAAGTCGCGCAGCTTCTTCACGCATGCGCAGTTTGGCGGCGAGGAGTGATCATTTGAAGCTTCGCCGACTTATTCGTGGGGCGATAGATCGGCAAGCAGCCAAAGGCAGAGGATGTCTGCAAGTATGTACAGCAGCGCCAAGAAACATCAAAGAAACGAAGAAAAGAGAAGTTAAAAGCAGATATAATATTTATTGAAAGCTGCTTTATTCTTTCATTCCAAATTTTCTTTCACATTATTCATTTGATTTTAAGGGTTTTAGGGTTTTTAGGGTTTTCGTGGCATCAAGCTGAAAGTACCTGCGCGTCGAGGATCCTTTCGAGTTTCTTCACTTCGTTCTGCAGGTCGTTGTTCCAAAGCTTCTCCTGCACCCAAGTTTGCATGAAGAGAGGTTTCTGTGAATCGCTGTGACAAGACTTCCTCTCTAACAAGGCCGCTCTCCATGATCATGTGCGGTGTGCTGCAAAGCGCATGTGCGCACCATGCAATTGAGAACATCATTTTGCTTAAATGCATGATGGGAAGAGATCAGGGGAGTGAGGGAGGCAGCAAGAGAGGGCCCAGAGGTTTGGGAAAGGTTGAAGACCAGAGAGAGAGAGAGAGAGAGAGAGAGAGAGAGAGAGAGAGAGAGTGAGAGAGAAAAGCAGAGAGAGAAAGCACCTTGTTGAGTTCCTCTGACACGGAGAGAATCTCCTCCCTGAGCATTACGCGCACAGTGTTGGCGGACGCATCGGCGACGGTCACTTTCTGTTTGAGCTCCGCGTTCTCCTTGTGCAGCCGTTTGGCCTCCTCCCCCACTGTGCTCAAAATGGAATTCATGGCTTCCTCCTTCTTCACTGCTTCCGCGAAATGCTCCGCCAAACGCTGCGAAGACACACACAGGGCTCAGCAAAAGTAGTTCAAAAAAAAAAGCATACAAAAAAAACACTAGGGTATTTTTAAAGGTAAAGGTATAGGCGTATAAAGATTCTGAATGTGTGATTAAGGAGGGTAGCGTTAGGTAGAGTTTAATAGTCGTAGACCAAGATATAATTTTGGTAATTTTGATATAATTTTAATAGTTTTAGATCACCAAGATCATCCGAAGAGTCTAAGAGATATGCACATGAACTCTGTCAATAAAATAAAGCATAAGCAATTCTCAGAGGATGCGTGGGTCTGTGGAGTTTTTTCCAAAAGTAGATTGGATGAAGGTTTGCTCTTACCTGCTTGTGTGTGCGAAGAAGCTCCACTGTGAAGGTGATGGGCCACACACTTTCGCTTGAAGCGGCCTCCAAACACTTGTCTGCATGTGTGCTTGCGCTCCATTATTCCATTAAACTGGTTATAGGAGTGACTACTCATTAGTCATTAACATTCCGCTAAGAAAAAAGTTTACAGGGGAGAACAGAAGAGGTGAGAGGGTGAGAGAGGAGGGAGACGAGGAACGACCTTTGGAGGAGAAAGTGATACGAGTGCGGGAGAGGAGGAAGGTGTTGGAAACTTAGCGCAAAACGGAGTGATATAAGACGACGGATGAGAGAGAGAGACAGAGGAGCGGGAGGGTCCTGAGGGAGAGGGAGAGTGCTTAAAATTTTGATGGAGCATAGGTGGGAGAGAAGCTGCTTACTCTGCGTAGTCATAACCTTTATTTTAGGGTTTTAGGGTTTTGACATGACATCCAATAGCATGCAATGTTTTGCAGGAAAGTTTGTATGAGAAAACCTGAAAGTTTTTCAGTAGTAATGAGGTCGATGAGCTCCATAAACTTCTCCTTATTGGGGGATTCCTTGTGCTTCAGAATGTAAGCATGCACCGCATAATATAAGTTGTCATGTAACAGTCGAGCACTGTCAGGAATTTTTTGCACAAGGCTTTCAAATGTTTCCATTGATAATGTTTTATCACGGCTAGATAACTCCTGCGCAATATTAAAAAATAAAAGATATCAGATTAACAATTTTTTCCAAGTGAAATGTCTTTTGTTTTCACTTTCCTGCTGAATAAAGACGACATATTTCCACTTTCCTTCACAAGGGTACAAGCATTACACCTTCAGATATCGGTCGATGAGATTCGCTGCTTCGTGCATGGCTCCGGAATTTGACATCTCCTCAATGCTTTTCGGAGTCACAAACTTCGACAAAAAACTTATAATTTCGTCGACATTTAAGCGCAAGAGATCCTCCACACTCGCACGGTTGAATTGCTCTGCGATTTGGCTGCACAAACCCTAAACCAAGTTTCAGTCAAATTTTCCTATTTCCAGGAGGATTTTAGGGTTTTTAGGGCTTTCAGGTTCAAGAAAGTTCACTTGTACAGTTGGCAGATGCGTAAAAAGATAGACTCTCTCTCTCTCTCTCGCTCTCTCTCTCTCTTTCTCTCTCTCTTTCTCTCTCTCTCTCTCTCTCTCTCTCTCTCTCTCTCTCTCTCTCTCTCTCTCTCTCTCTCTCTTTCCCGTTATGTTGAATAATACGGACATAGAACCGCACCTTTCTAACTTCTCTCTGCATTCAGTCGTTGTCTCTATAGAAGTCGCCGCCTTGTAAAGATGAATAAAATATTCCATCGTGAGGGAGTTGGTGTTTGCTGGAAGCAGCTCAACGAGCTTTTCAACGAGGACTCTCCATTGTTGCAATTGAGAAGGGTTCACAGATTGCCGGTCATTTTTTATGTCCTGCCATGTGTTTCACATTGGAAAAGGTTCTGTCAGGACTTTCAGGGTTTAGGTCAAACCTGCACGAAGGGATTTTTTAAGAAGTTGCTATTCTGCTTGACATTTCATATTCTGTTGAATTGAACTCACTTGAATATTCGGCAGCAGCCGCCGACCATATAGCTCCATCGAATGGTTTATTTCTTCTTCAAGTAAGCCCTTCCTTCTACAGAACAAAAACATAAAAGGAAAATTAATTATACAGAAAACGGATAACAAAAGGGAAGTCTTGGTGATGTTCCTTGTCTTTCCTTCCCTTTTTCCCTTTTACCAGTAACAGTGTGTAGAACGAAAATCTCAAAGCAGGTTCAGAAGAGGGATATTTGACTGCTTTCAAGAAACCTTGAATCCCTAAGAGAAGAAAGACTTCAAGGAACTCAACTTGAATCCCTCGATGAGTCGCAAGTAGAAGTCAGATCGGAGGCTCAGGAAAACCTCGGACATATGTATCTTTTCCTCCTGCACATACATACATACATACATACATACATCCCATTAGACGCCAATCAAAACTGGAACAAAAAACCCCTAAAAACCCTAAAAAACAGAAACAAAATCTTCAAGTATCTTCTGATGTATTACAGTACGATCGATTCTTCTCTCTCACCGGATTTTGAATTCCCCCGTCAGTGATAGCATCGATGCACTGCCCCACGATGCCCGCATACTGCGCATGGGGAGGCAGTTCCTCGCAGCTCTTCAATATGGCGAAGGCATCTTGCCACTTAGTCTCCAGAATCCTCCCAAGAGAGTTGCTTGCAATGCTAGCCAAGTTTCCTTCTCGACTCGCTCCCGACGATGATGCATCAAACATTTCCAAGTGCATTGCTGCGCAGAAGATGTAAGAAACACACCGATTAGTAATTTGATTACTCTCCCTGGAAGTTCCCTTTCTTGAAGTTCTATCAAACGAATTCAAATTTTGTAAGAGAAAGCAGCTTCCCTAGCTAGTTGAAGATTCAAGCTTGTATGCATACTGGTTCCTAGATTTGAGGACTATTACCAAGCATTTTTAAAACTGCATTTTTTCTTACCCGCGCACAGTAACGGAGCCACGTTCCGCGCGTCAATGTCAACATTGGCGGTGTAGCAGAAGGCCGCCACAAGCTTGAAGGCCTCCTTGCCACCTGGCAGGTCTGAGAGGTCCACACGTGTCTTGCCAGTGTTCGTATCAAGGGCAGCAATGCGGGAGAGGAAGTCGGTCTGCGCCAAAAAAGAGAGTTAAGACTTTAAATAATTTTATGTTGCTGAAGCTATTTAGACAAAGATACACACCTTTTTTTAACGTTCCAATCATTCACATTTTCATAATACATGTTCCTCAGATATCTGAAACTTGCGAGTTATGAAGTAGGAGAAATAATTAGACTATCAAATTGAAGGTGTCGTGCATAAACTCACCTTGCAGTATAGCGGAAATTTGTGAACCGGAAAGTCGAAATTTGGGTCAAAATGGACAGTTAAGTCGCTTTCCATGCCAAACCCTTTCATCCCTGCAATCTCCATCCCGTCACTTGCGCCTTGTTTGGAGGGGAGTTGGCTATTCCTGATTAGCTTCGTGGAACCGTCCTTTCCAGTCCTGAGCATGGCCATCTCCGTATCCTTAATGATTTCGTTCACGGGCTGCAAGTAAGCTAAATCTGCAGCACTTAAAGTAGTGCTCGATGATAGTGATCCTGTCTGAGGCCGTTGCTTTGTAGCCATATTGCTCGGACCAGGAAGAAGCTTAATTCGTAAAATGAAAAACTTGCAATGCTACTTTCTTGAACCCCAATAGTAACAGTGAAGGAGCCTAATTTATGTGCTCCATGTCCTGAGGAGGCATCGCTTTCCAGCGGTCGATCGCGCGACTTGGGTCGCCAGAGCGGCACTGCGCGTCGACTTCAACGGCCGCGATTGACGGCAACTTTTCGCTGTCGGGGTTTAAGGTTCGACGGCTCTTGGACGGCCGGCCAATGGGAAGGCGCGAAAGTGCATGTCGCGGCAAATTTATCGCTGCCCGCGGGTCCGGGCAGACCGAGAAAGAAAGCTGTATGTCTGGCATTGGACTGCGATGGCCTGGAAGGTCAGTTGTGCTCATGACTCTTTTATTATTTTCGTCCTTAGGTCAACTGTGAGCGGTTTTTTCCTCGTGGTTCTTTCTCCATGTTGTTGCTGTTCTTGTTGGCCATGCATGCATGTTTATGTTATGGCATGGCTATCATGAGACCCATGCCAGATCCTTCCTATTCACAATACAATGCTTTGGGAGTTGCGATGCGACGCATGCTGGCATGTGCCATGGTCTGATGTAGGGATGTATGTGGAGGTGTAGAGTTACGATCGCTAAAGTACGGCCATCAAATAGCGTTTCGTAATTCGTTTTTTCTTGTCAGCCAGTCACACGGCGATGCGCAGTTCACTCGGTCGATGGAAGGCCAATTTGTAGGTCAAAACGAAAATTGGGTCCCACTTCATTCAACTGGTTGAAGGAATGCTGCCCTTGCTCAACTTTGCTCATGTAACTTCACACAAGGGGACATTTTTTATTCAACTGGTTGAATGAAGTTGGATTAGGTTTTGGAGGGTGAAAACTCGACGCCTCAAGTTTCCAACCCAACCAGTTGAATGGAGTTGGACCATGGAATTACACCCTCAGAACCTACTCGGTATTACGTCACTAACAGTCATACGTCATATACCGTCAACTACTGCGCATGCCACTTTGTCAAACCACACCTTGCAGCCTTCCTCGCAGATCTGACTCACAGAAAGGAAATTATTCTGCAGTCCTGGAGTGTGCAGCACATTCCCTACGGTCAATACTGCCCCTACACCCCCATTGAGTACCTCCAACTCGACCGATCCTCCTTGAGTCACCTGAACTCCATCTCCAGTGGCAGAGTAGACAGACCGCGCATGCTGCAACGCCTTCTTCTCCACAAAGAGTGACTCATCCACGCACATATGCTTGGATGCTCCTGAATCAATCAGCCAAGGTCTCAAGCCTGAATCCTTCACGTGGATTCCATTGACAAATTCTGAATACTCGCCTTCAGCAATCATCAGATTCTTGTCAGAATTGCCGTCAGGACAGTTTGCCTTGAAGTGGCCAAACTTCCCACATTTGTAACAAGCTCCTTTGACCTTCTCCTTTGCAGCCGGCCTAGAAGGCCCCGCTCCACTGGCATCGTCCTTCTTCGGCTCCGTGCAATTGGTCCTCAGGTGTCCCAGCTTCCCACAATTGTAACAACTCAAGTTCTTCTTTGGGCCCGGGCCACCCCTTGCCCGCCTTGGGTCTCCCATCTCCTTTGGGCTTATGCTGACTCCATCTGAGCGCCAGCACCTTGTCAGCTTCTCCCTTAGCCTCCTTCTCCTTCTGAGTCTCATCATCATCTTTCACCCTTCCCTTCAACTCGCTCACGGTTAGTTTTGTAACGGTGAGTAATGATTTAAGGGAAACGACTGTTAGCTCAAATCTCTTCGGTAGACCCAACAGAAAGACACTGATCTGATGATCTTCGTCCAATGGCTTCCTAGCAATAGCAAACCTGTGCATCAAGCTATCGAACTTCTCCATATAATCAGTCAGTTCTTCATCTTCGGCCATTTTCAGCTTGCCTAGTTCTGAATATAAGTGGACAGCAGTTGTCTCAGACGGCCTATCATACACCTGCTGCAAACTTGTCCATATTTCAGCACTAGTTTCTAGTTCTTGCAACGGAACTGACCGTGCATCACTCACGGTTATGGCAAAGAGGGTCTGAGCTTTCCTGTCCTTTCGGAGCCACTCCTTGGCTTCTGCACCGGAGGTTGGTCTCTCCTCCGAGCCATCAACGACTCCAAAAAGGTCCTTGCTCAGCAGCACTTTCTTCATTCGCCACCTCCATGTCTTGTAGTTAGTGCCAGTAAACAACGGCACTCCAATCTTTTGACTGTCTCCACCTTCTGCCTGGTCCAGCGCTCTGATACCACTTGTTGAAACGGTGCCCCCTGACCTGCTGGAGGATGCCTCTGATGAGGACATCTCTCCACGCCTAGGACTAGGAGACGCCACCTTTGCGGAAGCACAAGATCTCACTCACAAAGCTTAAAACAGCCCCAAGCAAAGAATGAAAGACAGAACAGAAAGAAATGAATTAAGAGAAAGCACAACGGCCTAAAACTCTTAACTTTCAGATTGAAGTACAAGCGTGCAGCAAGAGCCCCTCCCCTGCACCTCTACTCCACTACAAGACTACCACCCTCAAGCTGTGAGGCTCCACCACATTCCGGCAAGCTACACCTACTGCTTCTCGCAGTCTACACTCAGGGTTAAGTCTCAAAGTTCTCCCTCTTAACTTATACTTCGCCCAAAGCAACAACCATGGGCGACTACTAACCCCGCACTAGCACACACTAAGAGCGCACTAGCACACACTCAGCGCTGATTTCGCCACGCGTCTGCGCCTGCACGTCTGTCACGTCACGCGCCTTTGTTTCGCGCCTGTCACGTCACACGCCTTTAGTTGCGCGCCGCGCCACGTCGCGCGCCCTTAGTTGCGCGCCGCGCCACGTCACATCACTCCGCGCCATTTCGAACTCCGTCGCCACAGCCGGCCGTTC
>CM074820.1:660366-674083 GCA_037447605.1 Zygnema circumcarinatum
AGAGGCGCCACGAAGGCACACAACGCCTCTCCGAAATGTTTTGTCGCCTGCCCGGAAAAAGAAATAAATGAGAAATTCGGAAAATTGGGCACTGAATTTGACATTTGAGACAGATTTTGGGACGGATTTTGAATGGAAAGAGCATGGACCCGCACCTCTTTGGGAAATTCCGCGGGTAAAATATCGACTGCAAGAAATAACAATCCTGGGCCGCCCATGTCTTTGTGGTAGACCTCCTTAAGGGGATCGTACCTAAAAAAAAGGAAAAAAACATCTTTTTACTTATTCCACTAGCACTTTCTTAGAAATTTCTTCAGGATTATTAGGATCTGATTGGGTTTCTAGATCATGGTAAAATAAGAAGCCTGTAAGAAAAATATTTATTACAGGAAGAAGGGGTCTTCAATTGTCGTGGAGCGGTGAAGGCACTCTATGGACCCTCCGACGTCACATGTGATGTCAGCAACGCCCAACAGCCGCCGTTCCGTAATTTTCTTCAACTGTTCCGTTGTGAGCAGCCGAGGGTACATTGGCTCCCAATACATGCAATTAACTTCAAAAAAAAAAAAAAGGGGTAAGCCAAAAAGTATACAAATCAAATAAAATAGCCGTAAAGAGAATCACATTGAAGGTCAACGTTCGAGTCAAGTTTGAGTTTTTCGCATCAACAGTACTGAGCGACTGAACTGCGCATATAAACGGTAGATAGAGCGAGGTCGAAACTAGCTAACCTCGCGTGCTTAACATGTGAGATACATGTGAAAGGCCTAAAATCCGTTACCGATAACAGACGCATACGGAGCGATTTTCTCATGGAACACCGGTCGGTACAGTTCCGGACGCAAGTAGTACTCCCCCTGCATCATGCAACACAACATTGACATTGTACGGAGAAAGTCCCTCCCCCTCCCCTCCCCCTCCCCCTCCCTCTCCCTCTCCCTGTCCCTCTTCCCCTCCCTCTCTCTCTCCCTCTTCCCGTCCCTCACTCTCTCCCTCTTTCCCTCCCTCTCCCTCTCCCTTTTCCCCTCCCTCTCCATCTCCCTCTTTCCCTTCCTCTCCCTCTTCCCTTCCCTCTCCCTCTCCCTCTTTCCCTTCTTCTCCCTCTTCCCCTCCCTCTCCCTGTCCTTCTACCTCTCCTATCTCCTTCTCTCTCATCCTCTCTCCCTTTCCACCTCCGTTCAGATCACATGTAACTCTTTCCCCTCACCAAACAGAACGTAGATCCTTATCTTAAAACAATAGACACAAAAAGAAAAGAAAGGCAGAAAAAAGAACCTTATCAAAAGTGGCCTCCGGGTTCAAAGGTTCAACCATTTCCTTCGCACTCACAACAGTTCCGTACAGAAGGAAAGAAGATTTTCCCCACAAATTTTGCTGAAAAATAATACTCCAAAAAAAACACATACGTAAAATTTTCCGGTTTTCGGCACCTTGACATCGACCGAGGCTCAAAATGACACCTCAATTCCTTCAACAAGAAAAAAAAAATGAAGTCGTTTTGAATCCCGTGCAGGAAATTAGACAAGATAATGCAAATTTTATTTTTTTTAGGGCCTGCGATTTGTGGAAGCAGCACATTGGGACGTGACGTGACATCCTCCACCAGGCGAGGGAGGTCGGAAGCTTCCACCATGCGGTGAGGGAGGAGGCGGAACACCTCCTGCGCTCCTTGAGATACTGGAGGGAGAGAGAGAGAGAGGGGGAGAGAGAGAGAGAGAGAGAGAGAGAGAGAGAGAGAGAGAGAGAGAGAGAGAGAGAGAGATTGAGAGAGAGGGAGAGAGCGAGAGAGAGAGGGAGAGAGAGGAGAGGGAGAGAGAGAGTGGGGGGGGGAAAGAGAGTGGGGGGGGGAGAGAGAGAGAGGGAGGGGAGAGAGGAGAAGATGGGGAGAGAGAGAGAGAGGGGAGAAAGAGAGGGGGGGAGGGGAGAGCGAGAGGGGAGCAGGGGAGAGAGAGGAAGAGAGGGGGAGAGAGAGAGGGGAGGGGAGAAAGAAAGAGAGGAGGGAGGGGAGAGAGAGGGAAGAGAGGGGGAAGGAGAGAGAAAGGGGAGGGGAGGGTTTAGTAAAATGAAAAACTCCAATCTTCTGTTCTGTGAGAGGGGGGAGGAGTGAGAGGAAGAGAGGGGGAGGGACATAGTTGGGAGAGGCGAATGAGGCCGGGAGAATAGGGACAGCGAGCGACAAAGGACGGGAGGGATGATAGGAACAACAAAAGAAGCAGCAGTAGAAGAAGCAACAAAAACATACACTTTTCAGTACCTAATGATCCCTAATGAAACCAATCAAGTAAAAATTCATATATCTTTTTAACTATGAAAATCACAACCATGGCATGCATAGAACCTTGGGTGGTTCCTTGTGTTTACCGTTCCCAGTTCCCGTAAAAACGAACACAAGCGGACATAGAGCGGGCGGGAGGCCGACGGAGGCTATCTCCTCCCCCACGGCCAAAACTGCGGATTTTGCGGAACTGAGACACGTGTACATGTAGGCGGAGCCCAGGGAAAGGAACGGGGTTGAATATCCCATTCTCAAAAAACCTGAAAAAACATAATGTATATATAAAATGTAAAAGCTTCTTATAAACACTGTACGTGGGGGTTCAATTGGATTAGTGGGAATATAAATGGAGTTTTAATGGGGTAGAAATGGGGGTAATAAAGGAACATTACGTTCTCCGAGACCCCTAAGAAAATCAATCATTCCGGCCCGTCCGGCATACTCCCCAAAGGCCACAATTCGAGACCCGTTCTCGCCGACAATTAGTTCGTAGTCGTACAAAGTGACTCGCTTTTGAAGGACCTAAAACATGCACAAGCAAAAACAATTCGAACCGATTAAAGAAGTATGACAGAGAGTAATGCGTTTGTAGTCATTTAACTGATTTCAGGACATTGACAGTAACATTGAAAAACGTGCGCGCGAGTGTGAAGGAACTACTACATAATGAAAAAGGGAAAAAAGGAAAAGGAAAATAAGCTGTTGTTGGCAGCTTACCTCGTCGAGGAGGGGCATGCTTTCAGGCTGCGCCTTGTGGGTGTGGGAGAAGAAGGCATACGACCGGTCAGGGAGGAGGCTGCCCACCTGCCGCAGGGAGGCAAGGGAACAGGACGGGTGAGAGAGGGAGAGGAGGGGGGGGAGGGGGGAGGGGGGAGGGGGGAGGGGGAGGGGGGAGGGGGGAGGGGGGAGGGGGGAGGGGGGAGGGGGAGGGGGAGGGGGAGGGGGAGGGGGGGAGGGGGAGGGGGGAGGGGGAGGGGGAGGGGGAGGGGGAGGGGGAGGGGGAGGGGGAGGGGGAGGGGGGAGGGGGAGGGGGAGGGGGAGGGGGAGGGGGAGGGGGGAGGGGGAGGGGGAGGGGGAGGGGAGGGGGGATGGGGGAGGGGGGAGGGGGGAGGGGGAGGGGGAGGTGGGAGTGCTAGAGTCCAAGGGAGGAGGGGCTAACCGGAGGTTGTTTAACTCCAAAAATGAGGCCACATTCTGAAAGGTCGTCCGAAACTTCGCATCCGACTTCCGTGTATTGTGAGTCGGGAAAAATTCGTTTAGCGGAAGGTTGAATTATGATTCGCATTTTGTTGTCGTTTTGTCGGAGGATGCGGGAGCAATGGGAGGGAGTGAGAGGGGCTCTCCGTTCCCACGTGTGACGATTTTCCCGCAAAATACCCACTACTCTATTTCCCTCCATTTTACGCTACTGCTTTTTTCAGGAGACGAATTTTAAGATTTCCGCGTGAAGCTCCTGGAAGTTTTAAACAAGAGGTATAAGATTTTATTCGAATTTTCTTTTTAAAGGAAAACATTAATGGGTGCCTGCGTGCAGAAGAAGAGAGAGTGGAGAGGAGAGGGAGGGAGAGAGTGATTAGATGGATGAAGATTAATATATTAAAATGCGTGATGGCAGAGCGAGAGAAAGTGAGAGAGAGAAAGAGGGGGGGGGTGAGAGAGAGACGGAGCTGCGCCAGCTGTCCTCTCGTCTCCCTCAAATTCAGCATTTTCTTTTTCCCTTTCATGCAGCCACTCACATGCATGCGCTGTCGGAGCATGGGGTCATACGGCCATGGTGCCATGCATGGGGCCATCCCCCCATGGGCATGATAGGGCCATGCCCACCTCGAGTCAATGGCGGACTGTCTCCTTCGTCCTTCGGACGACGACAGGGGAGGGAAGAGGGGAACCCGGGCGCCTGGCTTCAGAGACGTTCCATGTCGCTGTTACCGTTATCAACGGCGGCCGTAACTTCTCTTTTCATTAGAATGCGTACCTTACACGTTTAAATACAGTGAAAAATTTCCTTTGCGCGATACTGAGTGTGAAGGTTAAGCAGGATTTTGAGTCAAGGTCAGTCAAGTGTTAGCGCTGACGTGACTCACGTTCGCAATTCGCTGGAATGTCCACGTCATCAATTTCCGCCAATCAGCGTCTCCCGTTTGGTGCTAAATGCAGCTCTATGTTCTCAATTGAACAGGTTTATTACTGTTGCCATTCCCTGTCACATGGAATCTCTCACAGTTGTCTCCTTTGATGGGACTTTTTTTGTCTTATCTCAACTGTACATCTCGTCTACCATTTACATTTGGAGTAAAATCTGCCCGACAGAAAAAGGTGCTCACGGCGCTCGGCCGCTCAGGAGTAGCGTGTATCGATTCCAAAAAGATGTGAAAAAAAAGGTGAAAAAAATAAAGGTGTGAAAGGTGTGAGAGGTCTGTGTGTAGACAAAAAAGGTGTGAGAATAGAATTTTCCTACATTTAACGGTCACTGTACGGAGTTCCTCGAACCGACCAACAGTTGTACGGAATGTCACGTCACGCCTTGCTCGGACTCTCTGGAACAGCCCACCCAACCGACCGTTCGGTCGGCCACGTGGCAACCTGTAACGGCCTTTTCGTGCCATGTAGGCGCCACGTGGCATATCAACATGCTACTCGCACGTGTGATTGCCACGTGTCTGTTGGGGATCCTGCACGGCATATTCCTGCTGCTGAGCTGTCTGCGCTCCCTCTTCCGAGAAGCTTCCAGGAGGCTATCTCCCTCGCAGCCATGGCGGCGGCGGCTTCCTGCGAAGAGGCCGCGCCACGTGGCAGTCGTGGTGGACGGAGGGGGCGCGCGGGGGGGAGGGGGGAGGCTGGCGCAGCTTCTGCACTGCTTGGCACGTGCAGGGGTGGAACACGTGGCGCTCTACGATGCGGAAGGTGGGGGGGAAGGGGAGGTTTAGGGTTTTAGGATTTAGGTTGGGAGAGTGAGTGGAGGGGTTTGGGGTGTTGGGGCTGGATTCTAGGGGTTAGGGCTAAGGGTTAGGGTTAGGGTTAGGGTTAGGGTTAGGGGTAGGGGTAGGGGTACGGGTAGGGGGCAGCTTCTGCACTGCTTGGCACGTGCGGGGGTGGAACACGTGGCGCTCTACGATTCGGAAGGTGGAGGGGAAGGGGAGGTTTAGGGTTTTAGGGTTTAGGTTGGGAGAGTGAGTGGAGGGGTTTGGGGTGTTGGGGCTGGATTCTAGGGGTTAGGGCTAAGGGTTAGGGTTAGGGTTAGGGTTTATGGGTAGGGGTACGGGTAGGGGTAGGGTTAGGGTTAGGGTTTGGGTTAGGGTTAGGGTTAGGGGTAGGGGTAGGGGTAGGGGTAGGGGTAGGGGTAGGGGTAGGGTTAGGGTTAGGGTTAGGGTTAGGGTTCGGGTTAGGGTTAGGGTTAGCTTTAGGGTTAGTTTTAGGGTTGAGGTTAGGGTTGGGCTTAGGGTCAGGGTTAGGGTCAGGGTTAAGGTTAGAGATAGTGTAAAAATAAGGTTAAGGTTAGGGTTAAGAATTAGAGGTTATAGGTAGGGTCAGGGTTATGATTAGAGTTAGGGTTACAGTTAGGAAACTCTTAACCTTAACTTACCTTGAAATCAACTAATTTCTAAACTCGTATTATGATCCTTTTTTCCTCTAAATTGAGTGAGGGCCTTGCTTTACCTCTTCTGAATCATTTTAAGTATCCGTTAAGATGCATTTCTCTTATCTATCTTCATCAGCGCTTCCTAAATGCCAATACTTAGACTTAATTTTGTTTGTTTGCATAGCACGTTTTCCAATTTTGAAATTCTCCATTTTTTCCATTTTTTCCGTTATTTCATTACCACACACATCTGAAGGTCTGAGTAGAGTATACGTCTTTCTCGTTTCGTGATGCTGCAGGAATTTTGAAGCAGTCGCAGCAAAAATTAGAAAAGAAATTGAGCGAGTACAAAGTGACAAGAATGGAGTACGAAGTGCTTTTTCTCCTCCAGGTGGCCCACTTCTCTACCCTAATAGTAAACTTTCTTTTGTGAATTTCGAAATTTGCAGCCCAGTATTCAAATTATTCCACTATTCCATTTCCAAAATTGCAGAGTTCTTCACTCGCCGAAGGAACAAAAAGTGTCATCCCATTGGTCGGCGCATCAACGGCCAGTGAGGAACCGCCACGTGGCAGAATACCCCTTCTAGAAGAAGGAATCTCAGCACTTCCATCAGCTTCCAGAGAGAAGGCACTTCTATGTGGGCTGTCGCCGAAATTCCGTCGAAGAATCGGTAAACCGGTAAATCATCAACAGCGAGAAAAAAACGTTCTGAGAAAGTTGACTAAGTTGCCAAAGCTATTAACAATTTCGGTCAAAATTTTGTCTGCCAAAGATGGGATGGAGGGGATGGCAATGGCTGCTGCGAGAATTGTAGTGGAAGCTGTGAAAGAGGAGATGGTAGAGGCGGGGACGAGGAGGGAGGGGGAGAGGGAGAGAGCGGGAGAAAAAACGTGGAAGGGAGAAAGTGAGGTGGAGAGGAGAGAGGGAGAGATAATGGAGGGAGAGAGGAAAGGAGAAAGGAGGGAGGGAGAGAGGGCAGAGGAAAGAAAGAGAACTAAGGTGGGAGAATTGGATGGAGAGTGGGAGGGAATCGAAGAAGAAGTTGGTAAGAGGGAGAGGAAAGGTGAAGAGAACGGGAGGGATTGGAAGGAAGCGGAAAGAGGGAGAGAGGAACAGCTTGGAGAGAGAGATGATTTCGCTAATTCTGCCGACCAGAGCGCGGAGGGGACTTTCTGGAGCAAAGAGAGAACGGAAGAGAGAAAGGGCGGAGGAGAAAGAGAGGGAGGAGGTGGGAGAGAAAGAGTGGGAGAGGGAGAGAGTGGGAAAAGGGGAGAGGGAGGAAGTGGGAAGGGGGGAGAGAGTGGGAGAGGGGGAGAGGGAGGAGGTGGGAGAGGGGGAGAGGGAGAGGGAGAGAGTAGGAAAGGGGGCGAGGGAGGAACTGGGAGAGGAGGCGAGGGAGAGGGTGAGGGAGAGGGTGGGAGAGAGGTCACTGTGTGTGAGAGGGAGGAAGTGAGGCCGGGCATGGGGAAGCGAAGGAAGCTGACGGAGGGAGATGTGGAAGCTTCCATGAAGGCTGTAGGTGATTTCCTAAAACCCTAAACCTAAAACCCTGAACAAGTCAGCACATCGGGGCACTTTGGCACTTGTTTTTCTTTTTACGTTTGTATACAGAAAGCTATCTTATAAATCTCCAATTTTCAATCATATTCCGTAGGGCTGCCATCATGAATGCCATCATCAACATTTCCCTCTTTTTTCTTCCGTCGATTTGGTTTTTTTTCTGATGGCCAGTTCTCACAGGCATAGGGAGTGGGGGGGGGTCCAACTTTTTTTTTTATTCTTTTTTTGCTCCACATTTTATGAAATTAGTTATTTCTGATCCTCCTATTTCTTCTATTTTTTTTTATCTGACAATTTTTTATGTCTGCAGGTGCGTATTGCATTGAACCTGACCTAATTTTGGTGTTCGGCCAAGTTCTATGTCTGAACGGGTTCCCGCCGTGGACGACCCGGCTCTCAGAAATTGTGTAAGCGGACTCGTTTTGCAATTTTTTTTTGCTTTCTGTTTTTTTTTTTTTCTTGTTGAGGCCGCTGTTTTCATCATAATCACAACGTTTTTTTTTTTTTTTTTCGGGCAGATTTATGGGACCCTTGGGCAGTTTCAATCTTTCTCGGTTCTACGACGCTTTTGAACACTACGCCAACACCACCCAACGATTGGGAAAATGAATGCTTGAAATGTTCTGAATTTTTCGAACTTGTTTCTCAATTTTGACTGAACTAATGAGCGTGAATGGGCATGGGACTATGAGAGACATGTCAATGAACAATCGAAAACTTGGGAACTTGTACATCCTTGAACAACATGAAAAGCGTGATTCATAGAATAACAAGCATAGCTGTTCTCAGTTTTTGTTGGTAAAAAGGGCAAACGACGCGAATTTTTTTCAGCCTGAGTTCAGAAATTTGTTCAAAAGGGGGTCGATTCCATTTCCTAAACTTTCCATCTTCTGCAACTGTACACTGAGAAAAAGGAAAGGGACCCAGCCCTTAACACTCCTAAGGTTGCCCGAATCCAAATTTGATTGGACCTTGAAGCAAAACTTTCACGTCAACCTCTCCAGCTTCATCTCACCTTCACCTACAGATTACACCCCTTTATTACAAACTATAATACAGAAAATTAAACAAAAATCTGCTTCCAAAACTCAAACCTTTCACTCCCCTTCACGTAAAATTTTCACATCTCCCTCCCTCCCTCCCGCTGTTCAGAACTTCAAATTTCCTCTCAACCTCCTTGAAGGGACTCCCTTCAAACCGTCCCTCCCCTCCGCCGGTTCTATGCGGCGGACTCCTTCGGCCGCCAGTTTTACGGACCGTACAACTGAGGCCACATGTAGCCGCTGCGTCGTCTCCCGTTCCAGAGCTTCATCGTAGCTGTCGTCCACCACTTCAACGGAGTCCAAAAAAAAGGAAAAAGGAGCCGCCGGAGAGGAGGAGGGGTTGGGAAGGGTGGTCAAAGGGAGGGGTTCCAAGGCTGGTTTTCTTAGGGCCAATGTGGGGCCAATTTTGGTATTACTTGGGAGAATTTTGGGGTCTGTATTTAGGCTGTGCGAGGATGCGGCTGAGACAGTCGCCGCTAGGGCGAGGAGGGAGAGAAGAAGGAGCTTGGGGTGGGGGAGGGAGGGAAGGAGGGCCATGAAGGGAGGGAGAGGGAGAGGAAGGGAGAGAGGGAGACGGGAGAATGGGGAGAGGGAGGGATAAAGCGGGAGGAGAGCGCGATAGGGGAGAGAGAGGGAGCGGGAGAGGGGGGGCGAGAGTGGAGAGGAGAGAGAAAGAGAGGGAGAGAGGGATTGAGATAGCGAGAGAGAGAGAGAGGAAGAGCAGAGATTGGAAGAGCGAGTGGGAGAGCGAGAGGGGGAGCGGAAAGGAAGTGGGAGAGAAAGGGAGAGACAAAGTGGGAGGGAGGGGGAGGGAGAGCGCGAGAAGGAGTGGGAGAGCGGCGAGTGTTCGTGTTTTTAAGATCAGGCGGCGCCGCCGGCGGCTGGCGGTTGTCGGTGAATAAGGGCTAGACGACAAATTAGGCCGTTGGCCATTCCGCGGGCGGCGCCAGGTGGCACCCGGACAGTTATTTTGTAGGTACGAGATTTAACGGACGCAGATGCGGACAAACTGCGCCGTTTTTTGAGTGGACCGGGGCACTAAAGAGTCTGCATGCGGCCAAAATAGCCGTATGACCGTACAATTTAGTGGATATCCGTACAGGGTCTTACATTATGTTCGTACAGATAGGGTTCAGGATTCGCCTTCAGATCGGATCGGATTCTATGCGAATAAAAGAGTGAAAAAAAATAAATTCCAAGGGACGAATCGGAGGCGGTGATTCGTAACTGGATTTTTGAAACTGGGAACTTCATGGAGCCTTCGAGAATTTCTGCTTTTTGGCAGTGATTAGGAGATTTAGGGTCAGTTTCCATCAGCCCGTTATTCCGACGTGGCGTCGTAATGGACGACGACCCATGGGTTCCATCAGGCCGTTTCCACCAACGTGGCGCCGACGTGGCTGCCACGTGGTAACGAGGCACCGTTCCCCAGGACGGTCCGAAGAAGGTGGTGTAACGCCATTACGACCATTCGCGTGCCGCCACGTGGCTACCAAAGATGCGCCAGCGTGCGACTGCCACGTTGGCTGGAAGCCGTCAACGCTCGGTGACCGCCGGTCGTGGTCGCAGGTCGCTTCAGCGCCGAGGAAACTTCCGAAGGTGCAGCCATGGCTGCCAACTTATCTGGAAAACCACGAGGAGAAGCCCGAGTGCCTGCGAACGGACAACGGGCGTTCCATGAGTCAGTCAGCCAAAGGGCGTAGAAGCTCGTTGCAGGAGGGAGGGCTGCAGAGTTAAGCTCTGGCACTTAACCCTAGAATAGGGGATGAGCACGGAGGGGGCTCTCTTCCCATTCTCGCCTTAGGATTAGGGTTTGGAGACGGCTCTGGAGCATGCCGGAAGGGGGGGGGGTGTGTCCCTTTACTTCTCGTGCCGATGGAGATTTTTTGTTAGAGGGAGGAGGGAGATCGCACTCTATGAAGGTCTAATGGTTGTGTCGCTACTACTCCTCGGTTTAGAAGCAATTTATTAGGGTTGTAATTATTATTATTCTTTTTGTTTAATTAATTTGAGTACGTGATTGGCAATTTTTCATTGTCAGATTTTTGCTTCCATTCTCTTGGATGGCTTTTTCTAATGATGCTTATGTTTTGGAGAGGAAAAAAACGAAATTGGAGTGGCTTTGCGGCACCAAAGCCAATGGCTAAAAAATGAGGGAAAAATAAAGGGAAAGAAGAAAGATTGAGGAAGGGGAAGAGAAATAGAGGTGTGCATAGAAACCATTGCCTCTTTGTTTTTGATTTTCGAAAATGATTTTTTTTCGCTTTATCTTTGCCATTTATTGGCTCTTTGTGTGCCTTTGTAGTCTGTAGTTGTTTATGTAATAATTTTTCCGTAGGGTTGTATGTAATTCGCAATAAGCAATAAGCAAGCAGCAAGAAGCAAGAAGCAAGAAGCAAGAAGCAAGAAGCAAGAAGCCAGAAGCCAGAAGCCAGAAGCCAGAAGCCAGAAGCCAGAAGCCAGAAGCCAGAAGCCAGAAGCCAGAAGCCAGAAGCCAGAAGCCAGAAGCCAGAAGCCAGAAGCCAGAAGCCAGAAGCCAGAAGCCAGAAGCCAGGAAGCCAGAAGCCAGGAAGCCAGGAAGCCAGAAGCCAGGAAGCCAGAAGCCAGAAGCCAGAAGCCAGAAGCCAGAAGCCAGAAGCCAGAAGCCAGAAGCCAGAAGCCAGAAGCCAGAAGCCAGAAGCCAGAAGCCAGAAGCCAGAAGCCAGAAGCCAGAAGCCAGAAGCCAGAAGCCAGAAGCCAGAAGCCAGAAGCCAGAAGCCAGAAGCCTCTTGACAACAAAGAGAGAAATCAGCCAATGGAGAATAGACATACGTGTCTGTCTATGGCGGAAACACGACCAATCAGACAGAGCTGAGCTTTGAAACATTCCTGACAGCAGCCAGACTCATTCTGGCTCTAGCTCTACTTTTCAAGATTAATGTATCAACTGTGCAGTAATGTGCCTTGATACGGAATTAGCAAAAAATGGAGCTCAGTGTCTGCAAGCACGTAATGAAGCCCCTGAACGTTCTCAAGGTGCAGGTGCAGGAATGGATTGAGCACTTAGTGGCGTCGGGGGACAAAACAGACTTCCCTCGAAATGTATTCTCTCTCACAGTCGTGAATGGGGGGCCATACACAATTGTGATTTGTAATGCTTTAGCTCACCCGTTCAACATACATATCCTCTCAATTTCTCAGTAATGGATTCAGCTGAACTTAATCTTCATGCTCTTTGTTGGAAACAATTCAGAAGTTGTTCCATGTGTACCTGCTGTTGAGAAAGTACATCACCGAGCACAAGATGGCTTACGAACGAGAGTGGCCAATTGGTGGTGTGCAGATTATGAAGGCACCAGCATTAGTGGAGCATTAGTGGAGCACCAGCAACAAGAGGGCTCTTCGATCCATACTGTTGCCGGAGAGTGTTGCTAGTACTACCAAACCTGGGAGAAGACGACGCAGAAAGGGAACGGAAGCCTCCGGCCGTGGAATTGCGAGGCAAACGCCGCGAATGACGTTGCCGCGAAAGGTAGGGAAAGGAGGGGACGAGAAGGGAGGGGGGAGGTGGCGGCTGCAGTGGCGGCGTCCGTCGCCTCCTGCAAACCCTAAAAAATTGTCGACGGTGACGCGCGTACGGTAACCGCGGTGGGCCACGGCGGACGCTTCAAATCGTGCACGTGGCGATCGCTGATTGGAAAACGGCGTTTTGATGGAACTCGTCATTTTATCTGCAAAACGGCGTCCTACGTGGACCGTAATGAGCTCGTTACGAAACGGGCTGATGGAAACTGACCCTTAATGTGTATTAATTTCAGACTACTGCATCGTCCAATTCATGTTTCATGTTTTTGTGTCCGGCTCATATTAATTGTCTTTTTGTCCATGTCCATGTGACGACATCGTCATCATGACGTCACTTCCCAATGCATTCTCCATTTTGACGATTGTTTTTGCCGTTTTTGTGCAAAACTTTGATGACGTAAGCTCGCACGCGCGGGCCGTTGAAGTATTTTATAGATCGAACCATTGGATCGATTATTTGGAATGGTTGCGAGCCATTCGATTTGCGACCCAGCCAAACATTGGCAATGGTGCCAACCACTGGCTGAGTTTAGTTGTTACGTTTAGGATTGCACGTGGCAGTCCAAGTAAGTCTGCTAAATAATGGTTAGAATGAGTATGTCGCACTCATACACTACGAGACATGAGTTCGAATTCTGACAATATGGCAAAATAACAAGTGCACATTAGATGTAATGGTTCCATCCATTGCAATAGTAGCCAACCATTGGATTCGTCATTGGTTGCCTCCAATGGTTGCGATCCGCTGGCCTCGGAGTGAATCAACCATTGCCAATGGTCGCAACCATTGATTGGCAATGGGTTCCAACCATTCCAATGGTTGCAATCATTTGCGTCGGACCGAGTCAACTATTGCAAATGGCCGCAACCATTGGATGGCAATGGTTGCCAGCCATTGGGACTTCCAACCATTGCCATCCAATGGCTGTCCAATGGTTGCCCATCCCATGGTCCGCCCTGTGCATTTTTTACCCAAGTTTTGTCGCATGGCACGGCCAAACATTCTCCATTTTTTCTGCCACGTGGCAGAACCTGGCTGGCCACATCCGTATTTCTATTCAAGATCGACGGCCACAATCACTCGCCCTCCCTTTGGCCAAATCCCAACGGAAACTCCCACACTTGTGGCTCGCCAGTTCGTGCAGACGTGGCGTACCACGTCGTCCGTTTCTTGCCATGTCACTCACCACGTGTCGATGTCCCGAGAGCATCGCCTGCCTGCACGCCACGTCACGCCCGCTGTACAAAACGAACTTCCAGAACCGACATGTACGGACACACGAAGTGTACGGTCGTGTCGGTGGGTGCCTATAAAAGGTTGACTCCAGTTCGATTGTCCGAGGTTCGCTCCCGCACAGTGCAAGGCTTCGCAAGCGCCGGCGGAAACGGACGGAGCCGAAGGTGGAGGGTTTAGGGCTTAAGAGCTTTCAGGTTGTTGAGGGAGGGCTTTGGGTTTAGGGTTTAGGGTTTAGGGTTTTGGGTCCTTCGAGGCAATGTACAACTTCATCGTGGTGGAGTTCGAGGCCGGAGGGCACAAAAACGACCTCCGCAATGCGAACGCGTGGCGGGCGACGGCGGCGGAACTGATCGGAACGCTGATCTTTGTGTTTGTGGGGGCGGGCTCCGTCGTGACCAGCGGTGAGAGGGCGCATGGAGCTGGGGGGGGGGGGGAGGGAGAGGGGGGGAAGGGA
>CM074820.1:684989-709460 GCA_037447605.1 Zygnema circumcarinatum
TCTCTCTCTCTCTCTCTCTCTCTCTCTCTCTCTCTCTCTCTCTCGTTCTCTCTCGCTCTCTCTCTCTCTCTATCTCTCTCTGGAATTTGTCGTTTCTCACCATGTCAATGTCCTTGAGAGCACCATGAGAGAGCTCGTAGGTCTCAGCAGCCTCTCCATTTCCGCCATCGATGCGTTCCTTGATTTCTCCCATGGAGACTCAATTCCGTAAAGGAGCCAGTCCTCAGAAAACTGAAACAAACGGCAGGGAAGAGCAGCATGTAAGATTGGTTATCTTTCCATCCGTCTCTCTCACCTCTCTCTCCCTCTACTCCTCCTATCTTGTCCTCTCCTTCCCTTCCTCCCGCTACCCTCGTGCCTCCCTCCCTGGTCCATTCGTCTCCCCCCCTTCGCTCCCTCTTTCTCGTCCCCTCTTCTACCCCTTCTCCTCCCCTGCCCGCTGCCTCTCCATATAATATCCCCTCCCCTTCTCCCTTATCTCTCCCTCTCCTCCATTCCTGAGCTTCACCTACTACCCTCTGCCCTACCTCTCTTCACACCCTCTGCCCCCCTCCCTCGCCCTCTCAATTCAAGAACAGCGCTCACTCTTTCCCTCATAACACTCTCTCATTCTCTCTCCCTTAGTTCCACTCTCGCTAATTCAGAAGCATTCACTTAACTTCGAATCCCCCCCCCTCTTTCCTGCTCTCGCCTCCACCTCTCAGTTGTGTTTTCCTAGCTGACTCTCTTTTTCTCCATCTATCGTTCTCTCGCAGTCCAGTCCCACTCCCTCTATCCCTATCCCTCTCTCTTCCTTTTCCTCTCACTCTTCCCCTCTTAAATCTTCCTCTCCTCCAAGATTTAAATCCTTTCTCCTTGTTTTGCCTCTCCCTCTCTCCTTCTCTTCCTCCTCCCTTCCCATAATCTCCCTCTGTCACTCCCTCTCCTCTCGCGCTCCTCTCTCCCTCGCCATCCCTCCATTCTGTATCTCCCATTCCCCTCTCCCACTGAACCTCTCGCCCCCTGTCCCTGCCGTACCTCCCTCTCGCCCACTCTTCCACCCGAGAGCGCAGAGCACAGCCTGCGACTGCGCGCGAGAGAGACAGAGAGAGAGAGAGTGAGAGTGAGAGAGGGAGAGAGAGAGAGATAGAGAGACGGAGAGAGAGAGAGAGAGAGAGAGAGAGAGGGAGAGAGAGAGAGAGAGAGAGATAAGGCGAGAGGGGAGAGGGAGTGGGAGAGACAGGAGGCACTGCGCGCCACGCCAACAAAAGGCCAAATGGGCCCGCCGCCGGCTTTATACGCCGCACCCACTGCCCGATCTTTCAGGGCAGAAACAAATTTCACCTTGATCTGTTCAATGTTTGCACCGTAAGAAGCACGAAACTGCATCTCACACTTGCGAGTGTACGCATTGGCTAATAGACTAGTGCCACGTGTAATTTTTTCCACGTGGCAAGAAATAAGTGGTTGAAGTTCTACAAATAATCACAAATCTGTGAAATTTATCGATAAAATTTTTAACCGCATATAAAATCAATTTTTTTTTCGGGCAGAAGTCTGCCTGGGGGAGGAGGTTGTGGGGCAGGTGAGAAGGGTCGAACCTTCCAAGGAATTTGGGAGAAAGCGACGGATGCCACGTGGTAGACTCTGAATGGTGGGTCCATCAGGAAGCTGGCTCGCACGTGCCAAATTGACGAGGTGTTGCCAAATGTCGGTGCGCCAAGCTCGGTTCGGTTCAGTTTCTCACGAAAAACCTGATTTTTTAGGTTCGGGATCAATCAATCGGCTGTTACGTCGCCACGTGTAGACATTGTGGAACCTGGGCCGTCGATTGTGTAACCGTTTTCCCATTTTTTTCATTTTTTGGACCGCGTGTGGCAGATCTTAGCCGAGGAGGGATCGCTGGTTCTGCCACGTGGACAAAAGACCAAAAATGACGTAAAATCCAGGTATAAATGAGAAGATTTTCCCGCCCGGGTTATACCAATCACATGCTACCTCGAGTCCTACGTGGCAAGTTCTGATTGGGCAGTTCTTTAAATTGCTCAAATTTCTTCTATTACTTTCCAGCGAATGCTCACTGAAAAAAATTGGGGGGAGGTGTTATCTGGACGGTCGAGATTCAGGCTCTCCGGTTGTACCCGGCCCGGCGCTTTCGGATTTCTAAAATACTCATAAGCGGCCAAATTCTGATTTTATTGACCCTTAAATTTCGTGAATTTCAATTTACACACCTTCTTCGTATAGAGACACACCTTTTTAAAACAAAAATCTCTTATGCCATAAAAACCCTAAAATAATATCTGACGATGAAAAGGGGTGTGTGTCTAGTGGAAAAAGGTGTGTAAATATCGTTTTCCTTCAATTTCAGATTTTAGTTTTGACCCTAAAGCCGCCCAAAATTTGTGGGCCAGATTTGCCAGTAAAGCCGTGGAAGCTGCATTGTTGGCCACGTGGTGGGATCCCATTGGATATCATCATGTGCGATGCAAGCAGGCCATTGGCCGCTGTAGATACCGAAATCGATTCCCCTCCTTCAGGACCTTTCCAGGGCCCATGGACCGCGCCACGTGTACATGATTACAGGTGGCAAGCCGCCATCAACTGAAGACCGCCGGCCGTGCAGGACGCGTGCCGCCCGGTCCGCCCCGCGCGCTGCAGTTTGTCGCGACGCGGGCCGTTTGGGGTTAGTTGGAATTGTCACTTGACTAAGAATAGTCCAGTGACAAATAACCAATGTCAGTGTTGTAATCATTAGTCATTAGTCCAAAGGCAATGGTCAAGATTGCATATTCGTTTTTTAGTCAATAGTCTTAGTCATTAGTCGTGGTCATGCGACCAATGTGGACCCGTTAAAACTGAGCGCTCACACTGTGGCCGTTGTTCAGGATCATCTTTGTCGTGTTCACACGTAGCTTGTACCGTGATTGAATTTGGGATGTGGGACTTCAAACGAATGAGTTGTGGTGCAACGATTTTTCCGTGCTTCAATTGAACTGAACTGTAACTGCAACTGGAACTGTCAACTTTACTACGACTGTGACTGCCTAGCGTTTAGTCCGCATGTATCCTTCATGCAGTGTATGGCAAAGAATCTCAAATCACGATACTAGGAAAGAGGAGGAGAAATTCTGCAAAATGTAACCCACAAGTACAACATCTTGACTTCAATCCCTAGAGGAAACGCAACCTCTCCACAACAACAAAAGTACCACGCCCATGGACTTTTCAAGGGTCATTCATTACATTTGCTTACGGCTCACAACATTCCCCCCAAACCCTAATTCCAACTCCCTCAAGGAGCTTCACCTCTAGAGGCACTCCATCGCTCAGTGAGCAACAAGCAAGCGCTGTCCATGGAATGCCCAGCCCCTCTGCTAAGCAGAGTCCCTCCATCTCCAAAACCCTCCAAACCTTCACGTGCAGCGGAAATCTAACTTCAAAAAGTGACCTGTATGTATGTATGTATGTTTGTGCGTGTCTGTCATTCTCGCCGTCAAGTCTTTCTTCCATCCGTCTCCTTCTGCCACTTGCCATGCGCGCATGCACAATCCTGCACCATGCAGGCTGGCCCATAAAAGCATGGCGGCAAATGCGCATAATCGCAGGTCTCCCGCTTGGGGCAGCTGTTCCCATCTTTGCATTCCGGGGCGGGATGTGAGCCCTCACAACTGTTCTTCGTCGGACATTTGGCTGACAGTTGACATGGATTAGGGCGTGGACTAGGGCGTGCATAGAAGCTGGAAGGGTAACGGGGCTGCGGATGAAGATATTTGCAGTCCTTCTTTCGACAATTGTCTTCCATGTAACATTCGGGGAAGTGCGAGTAGTGGCAGTGGTCCCGGCGGTCGCAGTTCCGGCCATAGCGACATGGGTTCAGATAGTTCCGCTTGGGAAGTCCCGTCCCTGTGGAAGTGTTCGTGGGATCCATAAGAAAGCGGGAAGGTAATGGAATCCTACTTGTGAAATCAAAGCACATAGGAAAAACCAAGCGCTCTCTCGCTCGCTCTCTCTCACGCTTCCCGGCCTCCCTCTCCCTCTCCCTCTCCCTCTCCTTCCGCCTCCCCCTCCCCCTCCCCCTCGTTTTCTGGCTTTACTGGGGCCACTACTATTCCGGGTCGATGCATGATATCGAAATGTCTCGCTGGATTCCTGCATGCCTGCATGCAAAAACTTCCTAATGCTTCTACTTCCGTTCGTGATCGGCCATTGACATTGACATGCATGCCGCCTCAGCGTGACGCGCTCAATGTTCCTTAACGCCGGCCATGCACGCACATGTCTTAAGCAAACTGCGTTGGAGAATAGAAAAGCCGTGGCCTCTCTCCTCTCTCTCTCTCTCTCTCTCTCTCTCTCTCTGCCATCATAGTCGTCCTTCCTCTCTCCCCCCCTCCTGGATCACCTCTCATACACTCTCCCCCCTCTCCCCTCCCCCATCTCTCCTCTCTCTCCTCTCCCTTTCTCCCTCTCTCCTTCAACCAACACCATGGCGCTTTGGTTTTCCCGCGAGAAAGAAGGTAAAGGCAAGAGCCCCCAACAAGAAGACAGCAACCCTTACGCCACCGACTACACTGTTCCATGCATCCATGGAAACCTCCGCTCCGTTTGCGCCTTCTCCCATTTCCCTGACTGCGTAGATGGAGCGAGCTGCAAGAGAGTGACCTCCTGCCAATACACGCACCCTCCCCTGTGCCCCGAAGGGCTGCGCTGTACGAAACCCTCCGGCTGCCAATATTGGCACCGCCCACCTGCCTGCAAAGAAGGTGCCACGTGTCGCAAGGTGGCGGCCTGCAAGTATTGGCATCCTCCTCTCTGCCGGGATGGGCTCGCCTGCAAGAAGAGGATGCTGTGCAGCTACATGCACATTCCGTTTGCCGTTGTGTCTAACGGAACGGTGGAGCGTAGAGAGAGGGAGGCACTGTCTATGTGGGAGGGAGAGGGGTCGATGGGTCAGCGGCGAAGATTTGGAGGGCAATATTATTAGAAGAGCTCGAGGGGAAATGGCATCAGGTACGTGAAAAGACGTCGAGTGAAATTTGGGTCTAAGAAGGGTGTAGAACACAAAGATCGGGAAAGAAAATAGATGGGTTATGGTGAATGGGTATGTGTTTTTTTTTTTTTTTAAGGTGGTGTGGTGTGTTGGGGTCTCATTCTGAGGGTGTTTATTTGCTTCTTGGAATATGAGAAAAAGCATGGCTCTTATTTCTTTATCCTTCTTTTGAATGTGCTGCAGATGTCTGTGCGCTGATTTTGGCAATGAGAAAGGCCCAAGAATGTTCTGAAAGAGCCAAAAAAATACGCATTTGAATCGCTGCTGGAGACCGACGTGTACATGCAATAGAGCCCCACTTGTCCCTGTTTTTTTTTTTTTTTTTTTCAAAGCAGACATTCGAAGAAAGGATGTAACGAAACTCGAGACAAATATCGACCCGAATTTTTCATTTTTTTTTTTGTCTTCTTTTTTTGCCCTTGTATATACTTACATGGAATTGTATGGCTTGGTGTTTTTTTGCCTCTTGATTGTTTCAATGCATGACCTGTAACATGGCAGAAGTTAATACTAAATTGAAGCGTGTAAATGTTCACCTTTGCACAATTATATTTGCGAATGATAAGAAAGTAAAATATTTTCATCACGAGTTTGAAGACTACTACTTATTATTTGCTCTTCGCTGTTTTGATGCGATTCTTTTCTACTTTTTCCTTCACTTGATGATTGTTCTTTCCGTCTAATTCAACATGTTTCCAGAAACCGTCATTTCAACATCATATTATTAATAACGTTAAGTGTCGAAAACCAAATAAAGAAACTATGAAGGTAATTAATCGCCTGGACATCAACTGCGACGCCTATGCAGACATTTTGATGGATCCTTGTGTTGCATGCGGCTCCCTTGTTAAAGTCAATACCATGGACCTTTGCACTGCATGCTGTTTTCTTGATAAAGTTAAGGTCATGGACCTTTGCACTGCATGTGGCTCCCTCGATAAAGGCAAGGCCATGGACCTTCGCATTGCATGCTGTTCCCTTGATAAAGTCAAGACCATGGAACTGTGCACTGCATGCGGCTTCCTTGATAAAGTCAAGGCCATGCAATGCACGCGACTCTCTTGGTAAAGTCAAAATCATTACCTTTGCAATGCATGTGGTTTTCTCGATAAAGTCAATACCATGGACCTTTGCACTGCATGCGACCCCTCGATAAAATCGAGACCCTGGACCTTCACATTGCATGTGGCATACCCCTCTTTAAAGTTAAATTCATGGATCTGGTCCCTCTCTAAAGTTAACGCCATGCAGCACGAGGCTCAGCCCTGGCCATGAAACCATGAGCGAAACTGCTTAATACATGCGAGAATTCGAAAAGGAAAAAAAACGCTGGGCATTCATAATTCATAATTTCGTAATTATGAAATAGTAATACATAATAATAATTCGTAATTCATAATTTATTCATAATTCATAATTTTTGTTTTCACAAAAGGGAAACGCCTGAGGGCCCACAACCCGGCTCCTGGCGGTTCCCGAACCGGCGGGTTTAAGACTTTGCATGCAGCGGTGATAGAAGGGACCCATCTGCATGCGACTTTGAAAAAGAGCCATGCAGCGGCGACATTCATCGATTTCTACTTAAATAATTTGCTTCCTAATCTTTTGCCGCATGCAGGATGAACGAAGCCAATACCATACATAAGCAGCTCCCCAAAGTAACATACCCTTTACTTTTCTGCACATCTCATCTCCAGAGAAGAAGCCAAACCTACTTCTCATTACTGCTCCTCTCTCTCTACTTCTGAAAAGAAAAGCCAAGGTGAAAACTTACAGGAGGTCCATCCAGGCATTTCAATGTGATAGTTGGCTCTAACGAACCTCAGAATCATCGCTATGAATAGGATGGAGGGCCAGATCAGTAGGCCGAGTTCGAAGGATTACACTCAGCCTTGCAAGCATCACACGGCTTGCAGAAACCGCCTCGACTGCAGCTACATGCATTTTGCGAGCTGCAGAGAGGGAGGTTCATGCAAAAATTTCGCCTGCACATATGCGCACCCTCCCCCTTGCGAGAAGAGTTCAGATTGCAGGAACCCCACTTGCAAGGCATGGCATAAACCTCAAATGTGCCGCGACGTACCTTTCTGCAGGAAGGTGGGAAAGGGGACCTGTCCCTATTGGCACCCCCCCATATGTCGGAACGGCGATGCATGCAGAAACAGGGAGCTTTGCAAGTATGCGCATCCTCCTCCTTGTAGAGCGGGGGCGAATTGTGAGGTCCCGGAATGTACATATTGGCATGAAGGGACTCAGATTCAGAAGGTTCAGACACTTCTTTTGAAGAATCCGAGGACGAGTTGCAGATCTGGCGACGCTTGCCGCTTTAAGCATCACTGCAAATATGAGCATCCGAGCGCTAATCTCGTCAGTGTTGAAGGTGGGCTCAGAATACAAGTTTTTTTTCTTTGGGGTTCATATCTCTTTTCTAGTTAATGTGGCTTTCGCACGAATGCAGCTGCAGGGCTTCAATTGTGTTTCGTATTTTGGGTGTTTAGACACTATGGAGGAGAGGGTGTTTTTTTCTTCTGAAGGTTACTTTTTGGCAGATATAGGGCTTGATGAAAGATTATAAACTTTGTTAAAGGCTCGAACTAAAAGGTTTCTTTGTGGGTTTTTTGTTGCAGATATTGCTCCCTTCCAGAAACTGCTCACGAAAACTTGCATTTCTGAATATATCGGCAAAGGCCAGGACGCTCCGGGACTTGCACACACGTGGGGGAGTTGACCCACTTCTCTAACCCTCGTTAAAGGAAAGGACATGAGGTCTCGATAAAGTCACACGCTTACCATTCATGATGACAATGTGAATTATATAAAACAGATAACTTGAGACAGCTGTCCCACCCCTCTTGCCTTAGCCTTTCTTTTAAACACCCTCATTTGAATCTTTTTATAAGCTTCTTACTTTTGTGCTTAGGTCCTTTGCCACCAATCCCTCGTGGTTCCCCATGATGCTGATTTTGTCCATGTACATTTGATGGCATCATCGCCATCGTGAGACCAATGCCATTTTCCCTTTTTCTTATAAGAAACCCGGATGCTGAATGTGCAGGGGATTCAAAGTAGAGCGCGTGTACTACATCCTGAACCCCATGGTCGAGCAGCGCTACAAGGAGCATGTGGGGTCTATTAAAAAAAATTTACATGAATGTCCCCTTGTGGCGGGCTGTGCTACAAGACCCCATCTTCCAAAAGAGGTTGTTGGGAATTTTGACTCCCACGAAGCGCCATTGCTGCATGGGAGTAAGCACAGACTCATTCAGAACAAGATAATCGACGAAGGTCTGAATACTGAAACTGCGCAGCAGGGCGGCCTCTTTGGGAGGGCGATTTACTTTACGGAGCATTCGAGCAAAGCAGACGAGTACACAGACCCCGATTACAAAGGTCAGTTACAAGGAGAGTTTGCTTTAAAGTTAACTTTGCTTTGTTTGAAAAAGGACGTGCAGGGAGAGTTTTAGAGAGAATAAAGAGGACTTAAATTTGGTGGTTTTGTTTTCTGCGGCAGGGAGGCATGCCGTACTGCTTTCGAAAGTCTATGTTGGGTGGCCCCACCAGGCGACACGTGGCAGCCACAGCTTGACCACCCCGCCTTGTGTGCAGCAATGCACGGCGGCGACATGCAGTCACATGCGTCATGACTCGATCATTGGCCTCACGAAGGTGGGCACACACTTCTGGGGTTGTTCGTACATTGTTTCTAGAGCTCTTGTTGTTCTCGTTGGTGTTCCCTGGTCTAACGGTTGTTGATGTTGTTCTTCCATTGTAGTTTTGATTGTTATTCTTGTTACATCGTTCAAAGGGTTGTCATTGTTGTTGTTGTTGCATGGATCAAATGTTCACACTTGGTGTTGTATGGCCTTGTTGTTCCTTTGACCTTAACAAGCAAATGGCCCATTTCTTCATGTTTACGACACTGTGGGTGCGATGGCGATGCAGAGCGACACGCCGGCGGCGTATCTGAACAAGTACCGCGAGTTTTGCGTGTATGACGGCCGGCAGTGCATGGCCCTCTACCTCATCCACTACCACCGAGTGTAGAAAAACACATGCAATAAAAGCCCGGATTCTGCACAAGCTTAGACCAATTAGGAGCCTCAAGTGTGCTCTCTCTCTCTCTCTCTCTCTCTCTCTCTCTCTCTCTCTCTCTCTCTCTCTCTCTCTCTCTCTCTCTCTCTCTCTCTCTCTCTCTCTCTCTCTCTCTCTCTCTCTCTCTCTCTCTCTCTCTCTCTCTCTCTCTCTCTCTCTCTCTCTCTCCTCTCTCTCTCTCTCCTCTCTCTCTCTCTCTCTCTCTCTCTCTCTGGTTCAGATTGACAGAGCCTTTATGAAATCTCTCTTTCCTGTACATGAATGAATGATGATCTGTGATGGTGACCCGCCCCCTATCCCTCGAATCCTTCAAAAAAAATGGTACTTGGATTATAGCACTCAGATTCAAGAACGTCCTCGCCCTTTGTTAACCTTCTTTAGGCTTAGCGCCGTTGAAGGTCGGGGCCTTCAAGCGGTTGAAGATTTGCGTAAAGACCATGAGCCCCCCCCTATCAACAAAAGCGATTCGCACGCTCTCCCACGTCTCCTTCTCACTATCAGTAATCACAGGCCGCATCTTGGAAGCCCTCACATTACACAGCTCCTGCAACCTTCAATCCATCTAACCCCAAAACGTCTCCTTCAATAATGAATGTTTCAATGGTCTTATTTCATAAACATGCTGAAAAAAGAAAAGCAATATTAAGCAGTAAATAGGAAGGTGGGCCCCGCTAAGGAAGGTGGATAATAAAGCTCTCACCTTGCAGGGGAAAGGAGCGCGGAAACACTGACAGGAATCGCAACTTCCGTTGAGATTTCCTGCATCGTTGGCATGGAATCACATGGAGCACATGAAAGTCCATCTCTTGGAGAATTTAGACAAGCCAAAAAGGCCCATCACTGCATCCATGGCAACACAAACTACGCATCATCTTATGATTTTGAGGGATCAGAAATGTATGGTCTACACAGTTGTGAACCACTGTGTATGCAGCCGTGCATACAGCAGCGTATGCTCCGATTAAAGGAAGACTTTACGAGCCGTATGGACTGCCTAGAAGAGAGATTTGTGACTTTCTTTGAATGGCATGATGCAAGACCAGGTGAAGATGATTCCAAATTCTGAATGCAGCACACATTTCAAAGAACACCTCAAACACAACATTCAGAAGAGTGCAGATAGAGGTTCTGATATCAACCTTTCGCTTGACCTGCCCTCATTATCTGCCTTCCCCCGTCTCTAAGCGCACAGAGAGAGAAAAAGAAAATGTGGGGAGGGGGAGGGGGAGGGGAGGGAGAGGGGGAGGGGAGGGGGAGGGAGAGGGGAGGGGGGAGGGGAGGGGGAGGGGAGGGGAGGGGGAGGGGAGGGGGAGGGGGAGGGGAGGGGGGAGGGGAGGGGGAGGGGAGGGGGAGGGGGAGGGGAGGGGGAGGGGGAGGGGAGGGAGGGGGAGGGGAGGGGGAGGGGGAGGGGAGGGGGAGGGGAGGGGAGGGGGAGGGGGACGGGGAGGGGGAGGGGAGGGGGAGGGGAGGGAGGGAGAGGGGGAGGGATGAGAGCCAGAGGGGGAGAGAGGTGGGACTGCTCACCTCCTCCGTGGTGCCTGTATAGCACAGCAAGCAGTACACCTCCTGCTCCGCTTCAAGGTGAGGTGTTACGCTAAAAAATCTTCCGCATGTTCTCAAATTGCAATACACGTTGTAAAATTCCAAATTGCTGCACAGGCGCTTTTCTCTTAAAGGGGGAAACTGTTCACAGAACTGGACCCATGGAATAATTTCAACAGCCGGGGCAGAAACAAAAGCTTGCTTTCGCTTTTCTGAAGCCATTCCTTCAGAATTTGATGGAAATCTATCGGCAGAATCTTCTGCACTTCCTGAAGATGTGAGCAAAATTGTTTCAAGAAAATCGCCCAACAGTTTTATTCAAGACACATCTCTGTCATATTCTACAATACTCCAACTCAACCCCAAACCCTAAAACCCCAAACCCTAAAAACCCAACCCTACCCCAAACCCTAAAAAGGACCTGAACCCTGGAGGGCAGAGCTCTGCGAACCCTAAAACGCATCCTGGAGCAGAGGGGGTACGGCGAATCGCCGTTCAATCCCAGCCGTCGATGCGGAGAAATCGTTGGATCGGACGGTTGAGCGCGGCCCTCCCCCGGAACAAAGAGCGGCGCGCGCCCTAATGTGCGCTCTCTCCGCCGAACGATTCCGCGCTCGCCCTCTGCGGGGAAAGGGAGGCATCCGCCGCCATGGTACGAAGGGAGAGGGAGAGGGAGGGAGGGAGGGAGAGGGAGGGACAGGGAGGGGGGGTGGGAGGGAAGAGAGAGGGAGGGGCGTGGGAGGGGAGAGAGTGAGAGGGGGGTGGGAGAGGGAGGAGGGAGGGGGGAGGAGAGGGAGAGGGGGGTGGGAGAGGGGGAAGAGGGAGAGGTGGGAGAGTGGGGAGAGAGGTGGGAGACAAAGGGGAGAGAGTGAGACGGGGGGTGGGAGAGGGCGGAGGGAGGGAGGAGAGCGAGAGGAGAGGGAGAGGGAAGTGGGAGAGAGGGGGGGGGAAGGGGGAAGAGGGAGAGGGGGGAGACAGGTAGGAAACGGAGGGGGGTGGGGGAGGGGGAGAGAGGTGAGAAGGGGAGGGGGAGGTTGTGGATGGGGGAGGGCGGTGGGAGAAAGAGGGGGAGATGGGAAAGGGAGAGGATTGTCGGAATGAGAGAGAAGTGCGAGTGGGAGAGGGGAGGGTGAGGTAGGAGGGGGGATGTGGGCCGAGAAATTGAGAGGGAGATGGAGGTCGTAAGGGACGTAGAAGGGGACGAAGAGAAGTAAAGTGGTTGACGGATGGAAAGAGTGAGACGTGTGCAGTGTTGTGTGAATGTGATAGCAGGGGGGGAGGGAGGGAGGGAGGGAGGCGAGAGAACGAGGAGAGTGTGATAGCGGGAGAGATGGCAGGCGAGGAGAAAAATCGGAGAATTAGGACTTGAATTGAAGGAATGCTTTAAGGATGTGGGTGAGTAGTCAGTCAGAAGAGGCCTAGTGGAGAATACCTTACAATAATAGTAAGCGTGGTATCAATGGTCTCCGGAGAGGTAGAGTGGTGGAACACATGAGGGGGGGAGGGGTGAGGGAGGGGAAGAGGGCAAGAGAGAGAGGGAGGGAGGATGCGGCATGATAAGTGTGGTGTGGGCGGGTGCAGTCGGGCAAGAAGAAGGTGAAGGAAGTGAAGGAGGAGAACGTGACCCTTGGCGGCCCGAGCGTGCGCGAGGGCGAGAATGTCTTCGGGGTCGCACACATCTTCGCCTCCTTCAATGACACCTTCGTGGTGCGTGGCGCAGGGCGGGAGAGGGAGGAGAGGGGGGAAGACGGAGGGAGGGGCGGAGAGGGAGAAAGAGAGTGAAAGGGGGAGTGAAAGAGGTGGAGGTGGAGGGAGAGGTGGAGCGAGTGGTGGAGGGAGAGGGACAGCGAGAGGGAGAGGGAGCGCGAGAGAGGAGGGAGAGTTGGAAAGAGAGGGCGAGGGTGAGGGAGGGAGTGATGGAGAGAGTGAGAGGCAGAATGAGGGAATTGGGGGAGGAGAACAGAGAGTGACATAGTGGGGGGGGGACGGGGAGAAACGAGAGAGTGACAAGTGAGAGGTGGAGGGAGGACAGCGAGGGTAGAGGAAGGGAGAATTGGTGTGAGGGGAGAGAAGAGAGAGGGGGTGGGAGAGCGGGAGAGAGTTGTGTGAGAGAAAGGAAAATAGAAGGACGATAGAGGAGGAGAAAGTGGGGGAATTGCGTGCATGGATGGAGGTGCTCCCTTACACCATGTTTAACTTAAGAATAGCTCGTGTTGGGAATGAGAGGGCAGGAGAGAGAGGCTGGTGAAGCGTGGAGGAAAGGAAGAGAGGGTGAGAGGGGGAGAGAGACGAAGGGAGAGGGAAGGAGGGGAGGTATGAGATGGGAAGTGGGGAAGGAGGGAGGGTAGATGGAGAGGGGAGGTAAGTGGAGAGGGCGAAGAAGGCGAAGTGAGAGGGAGAGAGAGAGAGAGGAAGTGGGGTGGGAAGGAGGGGATTAGGTTTAGCTAGAGACCCTTCTTCAGTAACTGTTCGTTTGGTGATACTTTTAGTCCTCTGTTTGAGCTATCGGTTTGACGAATGAAAACGAATATGTTCAAGAGAGAGACTACTTGAGATTAATCGGGCTTGGAGTTTTAGAGGAGGTGAAAGGGTTTAGGAATTTCGCCGTCAAAGCAGAGGGTTCAAGCTGACCGTGACTTTGAGGATGGGATTTTTGTACAGCACATCACGGATTTGTCCGGAAAGGAAACCATGGCTCGTGTCACAGGTGCCCTTATGCTTCCTCACACTCTCTCTCCTTTCACTCCCACTTTCTCCCACTCTCCCACTCTCGCACTGCTCTCTCCTGCCTGCAGATTGTGCTCTTTCCCACTGTGTATAGCACCAACTCTCTCTTCCTCGCTCCCTCTTTCCCGATCTCTCTTCTAGCTTGTACCCTCTTCAACTCCCTATTTCCCCCCTTGATCTCTCTCTCTCTCTCTCTCTCTCTCTCTCTCTCTCTCTCTCTCTCTCTCTATCCTGCCTTTTTCCACCGTCCCCTTCCCTTCTTTCATTTCCCTTCAACTCGCTGCTCTCTTTCCTTGCTCTATCTCGTTCTCCACCAACCCAATTCTCTCTCTTCTTTTATGAGTGAAGTTCGCTGAATAGGTCGTTCTGCCTAATTAATGGTTGCATGATGAAATTGCATATAGGTTTTGGGTACAACTCGAGATATCCGAGACTCCTCCATTTTGATAAGCAGATATTTCTCATTTCTAGAAGATCACTGTTTTGATGTTTCAACGAGGCGTCTTTATCCTCTGCTTGCCGCAATTCCCTCCTTGTCTCTCATATTTACACAGGAAAGAAACTTGGGGTGCCTCAAATGAGAGGAAATCGCCTATCTAAATTTTCCCGCAGCCGATTTCAGATTTGTTGCAAGTAAAAATGGATGTGCTTTTCGCTCTATTAAGCCTTTTGCATGTTGTCAGTTTCTTGTAATGCTTTTGCTTATGTCTTCGTCCTTGTATCGCTGGCAGGTGGCATGAAGGTTAAAGCCGACAGAGATGAGTCTTCCCCTTACGCAGCTATGCTTGCTGCTCAGGACGCTGCAGCAAAATGCAAGGTGGGATTGAGACGCGAGGGGAGAGAGTGGGGGGGGGGAGAGGGGCAATGAGAGAGGAGGGTCAAGGATGAGCGAGAGCGGGGGTCGGGGGAGAGTGGGGCAGAGATAGCGGAGAACACACGAGTGGAGAGAGAGATTGCAAAGGGGCATTGAGAGAGAGTGAAGAACATGCAATGGTGGAGAGGAAGAGAGCGGGAGGGGACAGAGAGTTGGAAGACACAAAGTGAGTGAGTGAAAGGGGGGGGGGGGGTGGAGCAGAAAAAGAGAGCACACGCGCACACACTTTCTCTGCATTTGCAGCATTAGGTCAATGAAGCAGAGTATATGACTTAGTTTGGAATCAGCTAAAGAGGGTCTATACTGAACGGTTGTAATGGAGATACTTCAGGTCCTTCGCATACGGCATGAATTCATGTTCAGTTTGTGTCTGAGAAGTAAATGCGCAGCTGTGTTCGTTCCAGTTCAGTAAATATAAATGGTGGATCCTCATAGTATATTCAGACAGTGGAGGCCTCCGTAATCTTTTGTCGCATGAAGAGTTCCAATTTAGACCACGCGCGAACTCCTCTTTTTTGTCTGAGAGTAAAACACAACCAGAAACACAACCCTGAGCCTCTGTCCGTAATAAGAAAACCTTAAAACCTTCTACACTTCCTCTTTTTGTTTCCCTTCTCTTACGGCCTTCTGTCTTGGTTGGTTGTCTGCATCTGGCCTTTCTTATTAATGTCGTTTTTTCTTAATTATGAATTTTATTAAACTATTTTACTTGTTCTACATCCCCTGCAGGATCTGGGTATCAACGCGCTGCACATCAAGCTGCGCGCCACCGGCGGGAATAAGACAAAAATGCCCGGCCCGGGGGCCCAGTCTGCTCTGAGGGCTCTCGCCCGCTCGGGAATGAAGATTGGACGCATAGGTGGGAGCAAAATGGAAGCTATTCTATCAGGGCATAGATCAAACAATAAGAGAGAATCTGTGTGTGTAGGGTGGGGTCAGTGTATGATAGCTTGGGTGAGGCTGGTGAGGGAGAGGCTCCAGGATTTGTGTGCTTAGGGTGAAACAATGATGTGCGTCTGAGAGGAGGAGAGAGATTGGAGAGAGATGAGAGAGAAAGGGTGATTAGAGTGCCGAGAGAGAGAGAGAGAGTGACTAAGAGTGGTACGAGTGAGTGAGATACGTTAGAGGGAGAGAATGATGAGAGATTGATTAGAGAAATGAGAGAGAGAGATGAGTGATTAGAAAGATGAGAAAGAAAGATGAGAGAGAAATTTGAGAGTGGGAGGGGGATTAAAGAGTCGAGAATGAGTGAGTGATGAGAGATATGAGATAGCGGGAGAAAAGGGGAGGGAGAGAATGAGAGAGAGAGCCAAGACTAACATGGCAGCGTTGCTGGCGTGCAGAGGACGTGACTCCCATTCCCACCGACAGCACGCGCAGGAAGGGAGGACGCCGCGGTCGCCGGCTGTAGGGGGCAGACGGAGAACGGAACGGGATGCGTACATGGAACGGGTGTCGGCTCATGCACGGAACTGTTCGCCTTTGTGTGCTTTCCTGCGTGTACATCTCTCATTAATGAAATGGTAGTGGAGCCAACTTCACCCTCTTCGCTATGCCCCCTCTCCCTCTCGGCCCCCCTCCCCCACACCCCTGTCGCTCCTTCGTTCTCTTCCTATCCCGTCCCCCTCTCACTTTCCGAAGCCTCTTGTTTCATCTCCTCTCCCCCCCTCTCTTTCTGAAGCGTCTTGTTTCATCTCCTCTCCCCCCCTCTCTCTTTCTGAAGCCTCTTGTTACATCTCCTCTCCCCCCCTCTCTCTTTCTGAAGCCTCTTGTTTCATCACCTCTCCCCCCCTCTTTCTTTCTGAAGCCTCTTGTTTCATCTCCTCTCCCCCCCTCTCTCGTTCTGAAGCCTCTTGTTTCATCTCCTCTCCCCCCCTCTCTCTTTCTGAAGCCTCTTGTTTCATCTCCTCTTCCCCCCTCTCTCTTTCTGAAGCCTCTTGTTTCATCTCTTCTCAACCCCTCCCTCTTTCTGAAGCCTCTTGCTCCATCTCCTCTCACCCCCTCTCTCTTCTCTTCTCCTCCCAGTCTCTCCTTCTCTCCTTGTCTCTCCTTCCCTCCTTATCTTGCTACTCCGCTGTGACTGCATCCATGATGGGTCTTTTGTGGATAGCATACATGAGGTCTGGCGTACCCGTACGCGTTTTCTTTATTTTGGACAATGGCGTTAGAATTCAGAAATTCGTATTCATGAGATGTGCTGGCTTTTCTTGGGAGGCATTTCTTGTTTTTTTAGTCCACGTGCTTGCATTCTTCCATTTTCATTTGAAGAAAAAGAAAACCGAATTGAGAGTCCTTCAGGATAGAAAAAGAAAGTGAAAGACCAAAGCGAAGACCAAATACTCGAAACCGAAAACTGGGACATTACTCCATTATTTCTTTTGCCACATGCCCGCGACAAGTAGGCCACCATGCGGTTATGTCCACCACTGAGAGTCAGACAGACACAGATAGACAGATAGGCGGATATGTTCATATAGACAGCCTGACAAACACTGATTGATATTACTTAAAGACATACACTTGGTCACAGAGACAGACACACACACAGCACACAGAAGACACATATAGACACAGACAGCCAGAGACAATACAGGAACAAAGAGCGGCACACACAGACATCAGAGGTGCTACTAACAATCAAAGACATGGAGCTCCAGCTAGGGCACCCTGCGGCACACGCTAAACAGAACAATAATTTGCATGGAAAGCGAAATTCTCACACGCACACGGGGAGGGCTGGCTCTGGGAAGAAGCAATCAGGCACTCCATTTATGTGTCATCAGGACAGGGAGCTGCTGGCAGATGCTTCCCATCTCCTGGAGAACAGCATTCGAGTCCGCTTGTCTACTTCGTACTTGTAACACAACACTGTGATGAAAAAACTAATGCAGATCGGTATTGCAAAAGAGCTCAGCTCGTGGTTTCCCTTGAACATGAAAACAGACAGGAGCAATCCTACGCCCACTAGCCCCCGGTACAAGTAGCTGTAAAAGGGAGAGTGGTACCGGAAGGTAGCAAATCCGATGAAGGCTACCGCCAGCCTAACAATCGCAGTGAAGTTCGGCTCTAACCTCCGATAAGCATCGACAGCTAATCCTATCCACACTAAAGTGGTATCCACTAAAATGTAGCCTTCTCTGTGTGATATGTACCACTCTGCCAAGACGGATGTTGTGACTGCATGTGCGGCTCCCACTGAAGTGAGAGCGAAAGGAATCCAGAGGCCCGGGCAATCCTCTTCGCCTGCTTCCAGCTTGGGGACCCATGGAAGAAGCAATCCCTTCCCTCGGAGGCAGTTCCAAAGGTATCGAAAGGACAGCACTATCATTAAAGTCATCCTGAACACACCCATCCAGAAGTCGTACTGCACTGCTTCCATATTTAGCTGCCGAACGTACGCTTCCTCCATCCTTGAATTGCCGAAATAGAGCATAAATCTGCGCCATCCTGGTACTTGATAATCGCGGAATCTCCAAGGAACTTGCCTTCCGTGATGCTGGTTTTCAGAGGCAAGCAGAGAAGTGGGGTCTGCCATTAAATCTGTTAAAACAAAAAAAAAAATCAGCATGCATGAGTCACTCGTGATCGGTCAGCTGAGCTCAGATCGAGATGCTTCCTAGAAGAATATAACATAGAACACGTAAAGTTGAGAGTCTAGAGGTTACTTTTGGCATGTCTGATCCGAAACATGACGTGTTCTAGATCAAGAGTAGGTTGAATGAGAAACAATTTACTGGAAGATGGGGTCTGAAGGCTTACAGCTAGATAATTAAGCCAATTCAGCAGGAAAAAAAATAAGTTTTCCTGCTCCAAGCAATCACGAAGAGCTTGTAAGCATCCTCCCAACTTTTCCAAGGCGAGCCAATTTGAAAAAACAAAAAAAAACTCATCTAAGGTTCGTGAAGAAGCGAAAGGTTGTTTCCTGACTATAAATGACCAAGACTGGCTAGCTAACGCAAAATAGCCTGTAAAACATCAGCTTGCTTTACTAACGTCAACATTACAAGTTGTGAGCAAACTTCCTATCTTCATAAGTGTCTGCTTTTTAATTTGAACCAGAGCTCAAAACTGAGACCAGAAAAGTTGAAATCGAAGTCAAAATCTTTGAAAAACAGCCTGCTTGTTCAGTCCGTAAAAAATTAGGATGTGGAGGTCCTTCCTCCAAACCACCTGGCACAGAAACTCAAGCAGTCTTCTCAACAGAAAAGAAAACAAATCATCAAACATCAAGCATCAAACATAAAATATTCGATAAGGGACGCATGCAAGATGCAGCACTGCCTCTACATTTTACAGGAGATGCATCCAAATTCATCCACCTCCAATCCACTTTCCATTCCCACCTTTCAGCAATTCATACATATTGATCCTGAAGCGGCCGATACCTTTCCTCCGCTCTCTCTCCTCTATCTCCCTCACCTGTTTCGGCCCCTGTAGACACTCCACCCCTGTTTCAGAAATACTCAGCTGCAAAGCTCGGTTCCTTCACCATCTGCTTGCTTCAGATTCAGGTTCACAATCAGTTCAGAATTAGACTTCATAATTGGCAGGAAATAACCACATTCCAGAACCTGCAGATTTCGCTTGTTGCTCCTTCAAAAGTCCTGCAAAGCTGTCACTGAGCGGAGGGAGAATATTGGAGAGGATGCAGGAAGGGCCCTTTGTAGTTGTCTCCAATACGACAGTCAGCTAACAGGAACGTACAAACTTCGTACGGTACGATCCCACTTCCCTCTGGTCTACAACTGGCTACCGTACGGTACTTTTTCGTACGGGCGAATCGACTGATCCACCAGGGCGGGAATTGGAACAAAAGTAGAATCCAATCGTATAATATTCTCTTATCTGTACTGCACAAACTTTCAAGGGTTCCTTTTTTTTTTTTTTTTTTTTTCAAAACAGTGGGTTTTTTTTAAATGGTGTCTTATCCATGTACATTTTTTTTGAATGGCATCGCCGTTGCGAGGACAACGCAATATCTATTTTCTCTTTTGGTCCTTTCGAGCCAATTTTTTACTTCTTTTTTGTCATGCATGCATTCGTCCTTCTGGTCAAAGATGTGACTTCTGGTTCTACAAGTACTGTTGTCGTCTGCCGTACAGACAAAAATTTCACGACGATACAAGGCTGTACAATAATGTACGGTATAGTACATCATGGTACGGTAATGTACGGTGAATTCATGTTGTCCTCCGAAATTCCGCAACGGCAAAATCATGTTTTTGTCAAGTGGAGGGCGGAGAATTTCTGGTGGATGTCGTTGGTACATGTGTACGGCGTGGCAGCAAAAAAAAAACTTGTGGGGCGACGAGCCAATCAGGGCATCCAAAACTTGAGCGCAGCCAATCAGAGCGCGTCGGACCGCGGTATTTTCCGCTTGAAGTGAACGAAAAAAGAAATTCGTGGATAAATTGCGGCAGATTCTAGGGAGATTCTATGAACAATCCAAGTAAGTACGAATCTTATGTACGGACTGGGGCAAAACGCCAATTGGATTCTGTTTCCTTCCGGCGGCTGCTGACACGCGTCAGTCGGAGCGCGCCTCCTATCCGGATAACGATAATGTAGCGTAACGGAGCTGCGCTCGACGGATCCGCGTCCGTTCAGTTGTACTTGACATATTCATATTCAGTGTCACGGACCGGCATAATCCAGGAGTTGCCGACGGAAAATGCGAGAAGGCGGCGCCATGTGTTGGCGGCCCACGGAACAGCACACCATCCAGCTAGGCGCACTCGGAAGCGCCGCAACATGCCGCCGATTGTCATCAGTTGACCAATCCGAAGGCTCCACGCAGTCAGTCAGGCCACTCAGTGGGCAGTTGGCCAATCAGGGACTGTCACTGCTAAGGCTCAAGATCTATTGTCGGCGCTAAGTAGATGGGATGTCAGTGATGCTAGTTTGTCTTTTAGTGTTGGGCTTAGTATTTGTATTTAAGCTGTGTGGTTTGGTTGTCTTGTTCTTTTCTTTTCTTCCTCTTCGATGTTAATGTGATGCTAAGTGAGAGAGAGAGAGAGTTCCATGGCATAGAGAGAGAGAGAGAAAGAAAGAGTCTTCTTGCTGATAGCATTTAGACATCCCATTCAGCCCAGCCAGACAAAGATTCAAGTGAGAAGACGCTTTCATTGTAATGACAATCCCCAGCCAACCGCTGGCTGGGGTGAGTTTCCAAAATACCACCTTTATCTAAGTTGAGTCCTGTTTTCCCCTTGCTGTCACTATGCCAAGCTACCATCTTGTGCTATCCTGCCTTACATTCCTCCTAATGACCGATGATAACTAGAAGCCTAGCTAAGAGAATAGCCGAGGAGAAGACAGGAGAAGAGAGGCCCCAAGGAAGGGCCCTTTGGCGATCGAAGCCCAGCCGTGGGGAACATCTTCGTGATCCCTTTACGCCTCACGCCACAAGTATCTCCTCTCAATCCCCTGGACCCTGGTTTCTGCGCCGCAGTAGATCCACAAAGCACCAACCCAACCCTTCATCGGGCTTTCAAGACGACGCCGCTGAAAGTGGCCGTGACAAAGACCTGCAACTAGCTCAGCAATCTCCTTTTAACCCCACTTATCTTGGTATTAGAGCTGAAGGTTTTGCAGATCCACGTACCTTGATACGTGAGGCTACCGATCCCGTGACCCGTGTCACAGCCGCCATGGATGAAGAGCTGCAACAAGAGGGACAAGCAGATCTTCATGAGTATTCAGATGAAGACGTGGGGACCTCAAGAAGAACAGGCGATCGAAATCCAAGGACGGATTCAGACTCAGAGGAAGAAGCAGTCAGAGAAAGACTGAAGATGGGTATCACCGAAGAGAACCCTTATCCCAGTCTGGCTTACCTTGAGCAGATCGAGTCGATTGAAGAACTGCAGCGACTCCATCTAGGCAGTGATGGCCATAGGTTTCGCTGGCGATATGCACGCAGGATGATCAAGTTGGCAGCTTGCCCAGTTGCTGTCACGGCCGCAGATGCCGTGAAGAGAGGAGTTCCGCTCTCGAACTCAGGTCCCCCTCGCGCCCATCACCAGTGGACAAAACCCATCGATCTCAAATGGATAACTACCGCACTGTGAAAGCCATCCGGAAGACGCTAGCCGCACGCAGTCCTACAACAGCAAGCGGGACTCTCCGTAAGACACCCTCACCTCCGGGCGCTTCACAACTACCCATCCGCAGTCCCAAAGCAGCTGCTCGGCAAGGGTCAGAGCGAAACGCTACAGCCACCCACGGAGGTGTACTTTAGGGCGCCGCCCGGCCTCTAGTACTCACCTCCGGCGCTGGCCGAGTGGGGCTGCCAAGGCGCCGGGACCACCTAGGACCGAGCAGTCTCAGATCTAACCTTGGCGGTTGCTGTAAGGGTTCGGCGCGGCGCGTATAACAGATATATATGTATCGCTGGCCGCCGATGTGGTCAGGGACGGAATCCCGACCACATCTCCCTTACGTTTGAACGCAACCGCCGCCCCACAGCTACGGGTTACCGCTGGTACGACGGATCGCCGCCGACTCAAGGCCGCCGTATAGGGATCCCGACCGGGTGGTAATCGACAAGATACGGGCGGCGCCAGCTGTCAGCGCGCCAGCCAGCGAATGCGCAGCATTCAGACGCTGTACACCTCCTCACCCATTCGAGTTAGAGAGAACACGCGGGCGGCCCCGCCATTGACACCGGCTCAATCCTCCATGCTGGTAGGAGGTCTGGACGGGGAAGCTGCAGTGGGCGGTGACCTGCCGCCACCCAACCAACGTACCGCATACGTTGCACGCCATCCCGGCCCCTCGGCCTCGGGTTTCCCCTCTCTCTCTCCTCGTAGCCCTCCCATTCTGAACTCGCTTTGCTGAGTGGCCGGGTTGAGTGCACCTCACAAGCAGGCCTAGCTAGGGCTGTAGATTTCAAATTGCTACATTGTATCAGAGGCCGCCAAGCAGGCCTTTGGGAGAACCTAGGGGTCATGGTGACTACTCGCCGGGCCGAGGGGACCCGGGCCTCGGGCCGCCACCTCCACCTCCCGTTCCCCGGGACGAGGAGATGGAGGAGAACTCGGAGACTACGCCCGTCCCTATGGAGGGGCCGAGTCCCGAGCCCACGGGTGATCAAGGTCACCCGGAGACCACCGCCCCTCTCCCCACCCAACCGGAGCCCGTGGCTCCGGTAGAAGCCTCAACTGGGCCCTACCCCATGATCGCCCACATCACCACAGGGCCGCCCGTAAGATGAGGAAATCGTGATTGGAGGATCCGGGGAAGATGTGAGGGAGCGTAACGTGAATGCTGGAGTTTCAAGGAAGGTGGATCTATTATGGAGCTCACGGTCCGGCCGCCTGGTGGACACGCCCAAATGGAGTTCCGAGCCTTTCGGATGTGTTCGGCGATCGAGGAAGGTGGGCGCTCAACCCCCTCAGCCGCAGGCAAGTGGATGCAACAGGCCCGGGAAGGGGTTAAAGGGGCCACCGTAGCGCCGCTCGGCCCCGGAGCTACCTTCAACCGTTGCCGGAAGCAGCCGCGTAAGTCCGACTCCCTGGTTTTTCCACGGGGGGGAGTCACCCCCACGGGGGTGGCGAACCACCCAGCAGTGGGGGACCCCCGTCGGGGGCAGCTGCTGGGGGCGGAGGAGATCCCAGTCCTCGGACTGCTCCCCCGCAACCTACTGAGGATGCCCGACGGAATCGGGCCAAGGTGGCCCCGCTTTCCTTTTGGGGCGAACATCCTACCACGGACTGCTCGATTGAGCAGTGGTTGGGTCAAACTAAGGGTTACCTTCTAGCACCAACCGCCCCTCTCCAAAGGTAAGCTTTGCTTACCAAAGACCGAGGGAGCCGCATACCGCGGTAGTATGAGGGCCTCCTCCTGGCGAGATTGGGGACGCGATTGGACAAGTTCGTAGATGAACTTATCAAAACACTTTGGGCCTTGATCCCGCTTGAGGCCCGGATAAGTTTCAGAACATGGTCCAAACCGGCAGCGTCAAGCAGTTTCTGCGAGACCTGCGACAAGTGGTACCTCAGATCACCACTCACAAGCCTAGTCAGGCTGAGTTCTTTTTCCACTTCAGGAATGGCTTGAAGCCACACCTGAGGAAGCAGCTGAGAACTAACCCACGGACTCTGAAACCGTGGGACCCCGCTGACTCCAAGCTGTACTTTGATGCAGCCATTCAGTTGGACACCGCCCCTGCAGGCGATGCAGGCCCTTCCCGACCCCAGCAGAGGTCGGGCGACGTGACAGGGTCGTGGAAGGCGGGACCCTCAGCTCCTGCCAAATTGGCAGGAAAGAGCAAGCGGAAGCAGCCGGAAGTGGCTGCCCGCCCATCCACTGCACGGCCGCAGAAGTTGACTCCAGAGGAAATGGAGAAGATGCAGCGGGAGAACAAGTGTTTCCGCTGCCGCAAGGAGGGGCACAAGGCTCGGGATTGCCCTCTGAACACCAAGGACAAGAAGGGCAAGGGGCCGGAAAACCCCAACCCACCAGCAGCTTAGGGGTCGTTGCTGGTGGACATGCTAGGCTAGGGGGAGGGAATGGGGCTGCCATCAGGGATAAAAGACTCTTGTTTCTTAGAACCCTGGACATTCTTAACTTGGTGGACAGGCCTTTGGGAGTGCAAGATCTCTTTGTGTTTGATGTACTCCCTTCTTCCATTTCTCTTTCCCCTGCCACTGTAGTGACTCCTTCTGGGTTTATGGATGTCGTGATGAATGGTGATTGGCATGTCTTTATCCTCAATGTCATGGGCGATGATGTTCTCATGCAATGTGCCATGGCTGCTTTGCATGTCATGGGAAACACCTCCCCTGTCCTTGGGCTGCATGTGCTGGTTCCTCAGCACATGGCAGTTCGCACCTTTCCCAACGCCACTTGGCGGTTGGTGAAACAGTTGAGGAAAGGGCACATGTTGGTGCAAGAGATGGAAGGATCCACCAGCTTGCTGGTTGGCTCACCCTACACATTGGTGTGGAGGACGACTCGTCCTCAACCTTCGCATATAGTGCGATCTATGTTCCACCTTGCCCATCGTGCCATGACCTTCATCGGATCAGCCAATGGTCACCCAGCAGTTCTACTGCTAGATACTGGGGCAGATGCTAACTTTGTTAGTTCTGCGTTCACCCAGAGATTTGGGTTGACCACAGATCCCCATTCAGAAAGTGTTACTTTCGGGGATGGACGCAAGGGCCAGATCTCTGGTAGCGTCACACTCAAGATCAAGCTCCAA
>CM074820.1:747810-758508 GCA_037447605.1 Zygnema circumcarinatum
GTCTGAAGAAACCCGCGACGCAGAGTCTCGTAAGGGGACGCTCCCCTTCACGACACACACGAAGACGGGTGACGACTGCCCCCACTAAACGGCGGCAAATTCACCGTCATCCCTTCACGACCCACGGCGCGGTGGAGTACCGCGTGACACGGAGGTTAGAACCGGCTTGCAGCGATCACTGTGGACCGATCACACCGAAGGGAGGAGCGAAGGTACATGATCACATTCTTGATCACTACTCAAGGATAGTCTGGACTGAGCAGTTGGCGCAAAAGAGCGTGGCATTAGGGACCTTTCCTGCTTGACAGATAGAGGCAGAAAGGTAGTCCGGGAGAATTCAGAGATTCAGGATGGATAATGGGGGAGAGAGTAGATGATCCCTCCAGCCCTCTGAATAGTCACAGTCCCTTGGGATTCCACACGCGTTCACGGCCCCGTATAGCCCACTGAGCACGGCGCAGCCGAGAGAAAGTGAACCGTTCCCTTAGGCGACATGACAAGGTCGAGGCTTAGTAAGTCACCCTTCACCCCTGGGGAGAAGCGATCCTTACGGCGGCCTACACCCGGAAGAAGATGTCCCTCCAGCGCCCTGAAAGATTCCAAGGAGGTACCCGAAGAGGAGAGCACCAAGGAGAAACAGCACGCGCGGCCTCAAGAGGAGCCGCTCCCGGTACACGAAGTTTTCCCATTGAGAGGGGGTTCCCGGGAGGTGAGGATCTGCCCCACCAGCGTCCACTCCATTGGACTCAACGATCCAGCAGCGGCTGAAGCCACTGCAGCGCACCGAGGCGCTGCAATGAGGAGGACCGGCTTTCCAGGAGGAACAGCCCACATCGGCATTCCCAAGGGGGGGAACAGCCCGAATCGCCATTCCAGGAGGAACAGCGCAAAGACGACCTACCCGACGACGACTCTGACCATCACGGTCAAGTCATGACAGAGGAGAACGCGGAAGTGGCACCGGCAACCAGGTACCCAGCAAGTGGCTACCTAGGCATGGTCAAGAACCATCCCTTCTCGGCACACGCCAAAGGGGTTTTACACCCAGCTTTGGCTCCACGCCAACCCCCTAGGGACAGGGGAGATACCAGACAGGTATGGGGAGTGGGAACAGCGACCAACGAGGAGGCCGACGCATAGGAGCACGGAGGGGAATGTCAAACCGATTACCCCTCGACTCAGCCGAATTCGCGAAGATGGCCGACGGCCACATGGCACACTTTGAGGAGCCGCCAACGGACTCCGACGCACAGGAGGAAGCGGACGCAGCGAAGTGGAGGGGCGGCATCATCTCATGACTGAACAGCCTGAAGGGGAAGGGGACGCAGCGCGCGGACCCGCTGTCCCGCGACGGAAGGCATTCAGCAAGCGGGAGGCAGTAAGGAGAATCGATCAACATCTCGATATCTCGAACCGACACGATCTCACAAATGGAGTCCGATTTGAGAGGGGGAGCGGCGGTCCCGTGTACGGACATACGGCCGCAGATTGGAGGAGTGACCCGGATACGAGGAGTGATCCGAATACGGCCAGATCTTCATCAGGAGACGCGTATCGTCACACACGCGGCGTCAGCTCATCAATCAAGCTTGCTCCAGAATCACGATCTTCATAAAAGGGGTGAGCGTATCCAGACCCAGCACCACTGAGCGCGGGAGCCAGTGGGGGCGGGCAGAGTCGCAGAATCTTTTGTAAATAGAAAAACTAGCGACAGACCAGGGGGTCAAAGGGCCAATCACGTGGAAGAAAAATGTCCTCCCGGATCTCGGTCCATTTAGAGCCTAGGCCCCAAGAGGGGGAATGTTGTACGGGCCTAGAGGCCGTACAACGTTTGGCGCATAGTCTCTAGCGAATAATGAACTAGACGAGAACATCAAGCGACAAGGCTGGTCGCGCGAACAGATGTGACGCGACAAGTTCTGGTACCGATACGAAACGGAGTATCGGCACGAGCGGACGCGAATCGACATATCGGACGCGGGCGCGCGCGCGGGCGCGCGAGTCGCTAAGTCCCGACTATGGGCGGGCGCGAACGCGAGTGGGCGCGCGGAGTCGTCAAGTTCGGAAACTGTACGGACGCGCGAACCCGCCTACCTTCGGCGGAATAGCGACTCAGGCGCGACGGCCGCGAAGGAGACGACGGCAGCCGGAAAAGCTCAAGGGCCGAGAAGGGGACCATCGACGGCGAAGCGCCACGGGTCCCCTATTGCCGGATGCATGGCCCTTGCACGCCGGCAGAGGTGACCGGGTCACCTGCTGCCGCGACTACATAACTGCTCAGCTGCGCTGAATTGATGAACTTCCAATCTCACACTAGGGGTAGTGTGCAGCGAGGTGGAACGTTCAACCTCATAACACATGCCATTAGGGGCGTGTAGCGAGCTGAGGCCGAGCCTGTAGTTAAGGAGAGGAATAGTGCTGCTAGTCTTGGGAAATAGAAAGTGGGGTAGTGCAAGCTGCATTAAGCGGCCTGGGGCTGCTTGAATCTGTTGTACTTCACCTCCATAAGAAAATCAGAGTTTTATGCCCGGTGGGGCTTTCTCTACCTTTGTGTTCTAGTCATACATCTGTCTTGAGCTTTCCTTTCGCGAAACGGCTGCTGCGAAGATGTCTACGACTCAGGAACAGAGTGGAGGCGACTCTGTAGAGGGTGGTTCCACGATGGAATTACCAACACGCTTCACTTATGTGTTGTATAGCAAATAACCATGGACAGATTTCGGAAGGACCCGGTCCTGGAGATGGCGATGTTCGAAAAAATCGAAAAAATTTCGGAAACATAAGATCGTGATGAAAAAAGGTTCGTACTTACGCTCACACTCATGTATTGTATAGCAAATAACCATGGACAGATTTCGGAAGGACCCGGTCCTGGAGATGACGATGTTCGAAAAAATCGAAAAAAATTCGGAAACATAAGATCGTGATGAAAAAAGGTTCGTACTTGTGTGTGTGTGTGTGTGTGTGTGTGTGTGTGTGTGTGTGTGTGTGTGTGTGTGTGAGAGTGTGTGTGTGTGTGGGTGTTGTGTGTGTGTGTGTGTGTGTGTGTGTGAGTGTTTGTGATTGTGTATTTTCGTGTGTGACTTTCACAAAAAAAAAAAACAACACACACAACAACCACAAACAACAAAAACAAACAACAAAAACACAACAAAAAAAACAACAACAACAACAACAACAACAACAACAACAACTTTCACAAACAAAAAAAAAAAAAAAACTCTCTCAATATTACAACATAAGGCCAAATGTTGTAATATTTAGATTGTTTTTTTTTTAAAACCACACACAAACTGCGAAAACAGAATGTGGCCACATTCTGTCGTAGCAGTTTGTGTGTGGTTTTTTTTTGGTTTTTTTCCCATTTTAGGGCTACGTGGCAACACCTGATTGGATAACAAACATCCAAAAACACACTACAGCACCAACGTGGCAATTTCTGACTGGATAAGAAGTATAACTAATTCCGTTCGTGCTAACCAATAGGAATGCACCACGTGGCCACTTTAAACACGCTACGCAAATACCCTATTTACAACAATACGTCCCGTAAAACATCATAACCACAAACTGTCGTACATAGAAAATGACACGTGGCAATCACAGAATCGGTACGAGATATACCACATTTTCTACGCATTAAATCCGACGAAACACACAACCAATCATGACGCGCGACGTGGCAACGTCAGACTCGCGGAAACTATACCCCATTTTCATTAAATTCATCATTCACAACCTAACCGAATCCGTACACCACATAAAACATCAAAATCGAACGCCGTCGCACGAAGTATCGACACGTGGCAATGACAGAATGGGAACGCAATATACCCCATTTTCTGCGCATTCGATCCAACGAAACGCACAACCAATCAGGACGCGCGACGTGGCAACGTCAGACTCGCGGAAATTATACCCCAATTTCATTAAATTCATCGTTCACAACCTAACCGAATCCGTACGCCACATAAAACACGCCGTCGTACGTACAAAGTGACACGTGGCAATGACAGAATAAGTACGCGATCTACCCCATTTTCGGCGCATTCGATCCAACGAAAAGCACAACCAGTAAGGACGCGCAACGTGGCAAAGTCAGACTCGCGGCAACTATACCCCATTTTCATTAAATTAATCTTTGACAACATAATCGAACCCGTCGTACGGATCAAAACGACCGCAAAGCTTTTGCCTACGGCAACGCAAAAATTCGGGTAACTCTACTGCACCCCCGCGTTTTGTCTTTCGCACCCCCGTTTTGAAATTTTTTTCTGCCCGTTTTGATTATCCCCCAGTTTTGAATATTTCGCGAAAAAATCTTTTTCCCGCCCCTTTCGTCCCGTCCTCTGGCTCCTGTTGCGAAACGCTATATAATTAAATGTATGGTCGACCATTTACATCCGCGGTTGCCTTTTAACGGTAAAGTTAATGGGTTGGTACCGGGAGAGTACCGTGTTTGGACCTTATAGGAAGCTTGTTTGTTTCATTCCCCCTCCCTTCATTGTTTTTTGGACATTCCATCCCCTCGTTTTCTCCTTTTCACTATTGACTTCCAACAATGTGCGACAAAAGAAAAGGGGATTTGCATTGGTCTCAAGATGGTGAGGCCATCAAATAAACATGGACAAAGTCAACATGGGAACCACAAGAAATTAGTCGCAAATGAAACAAGAACAAAAAAAAAAAACTAGGAACAAAAAACTAAACTAAACTAAGCTTAAGTACAAAAACGCAACCTTAAACGCAACTGCAAAGGTCACCAATGTTGGGCAACTGTTACTCTCTGTTTTCAGGTTACCCCTAATTAAGGCAAGATCTTAAATTGTGGCCTGCTTGCTTGCAATTGCAACATTTTTTCCCTTCAACGTACTCGAAATAGCTCTTGTCCCGGCTGATTGCCAAACTGCGCGCGCCGGAAGGTCGACCTCGTTCCTTCATAACCGGGTGAGGGTTTTGCAACCGCAATGGTTCGAGGGGGGGCAGCGGAGGAGACGAAAGGGGCGGGAAAAAGATTTTTTCCCGAAATATTCAAAACTGGAGGGTAACCAAAACGGGCAGGCAAAATTTTCAAAACGGGGGTGCGAAAGACAAAACGCGGGGGTGCAGTAGAGTTACCCAAAAAAATCTCGTAATACTAAGAACTCGATATTCGTAACATTTCGAGTCAACGTCAGTAAAACTAAAATTCTCGAGCGTAGTTTTTCGCACTCGCGGCGCGGTCCTGTTCGCACTCCGCGATCGCCGTCTTCGCACTTCTCCAAACGCCGTCTTCGCAACTTCGCCCTCGCGCGGGGCCCTCAGACTTAGAAACAGCGCCGGCGCGGCGCGCGCAGACCGCTTGTCGTTGTGTCGTGTTGCGCGTCACGGGCGGGCGCGGGCGCGGGCGGGAAGCCGGGAAAACAACCATGACGTCACGTTGACGCGATTTTCGCCAGTATTTTCTTCGCACGTCCATTTCGGCGCCTCTTTTGGGTGCGAACAAAATCATGCGAAGAAGTGCCCTTTTTAGTAAACCCCACGGGTCAATCTTCGCAACGTTGACCCGTTGACTTAGCACAGTTGACTTCCGTTCGGTTCGGTTTAGGTTCGGGGGGGCGATGATTTTTAGTACTTAGTAACCTCGATTCTCGTAATACTAAAAACTCGATATTCGTAACATTTTGTTAAGTCTGACACGCCCTACTGTAAATAGTCGCCCCCTATTTTCGCCATGGTTTCGGCAAATACTGGGCGAAAATATTGTAATTTGCAAATATAAGGTCCGTGTTACCAATAGGCGAGAGGTATTATGTTAGAGTTCATGTCTGTCCGTACATATCGTATCGTACCGTGCTTTAGATACACGAGCTCATATTGGTGCCGCGCCTATACCGTACGATTTAGAGATTCTATTCGTACTTACCGTACAGCGTTAAAGCGTGACCCATGTTTGAAATCCGTTTCAATTAACAGATTTTGTATTGGAGAATAGGTCAGGTTAGGTTAACACCCCTAATAAGTTAACATTGAGTTACCGTACAAAAAGGTGGTTTCGGCAAAATCGGGGCGAATTTCCTGGGGACGCACTGTACAAGGTGGAAAATATTATGGGGGTCCACTGTATCGGCATGGGGGACCGGCAGCAGGGCTATCCAATGGTAGACTGCCACGTAGCAACCTCTGACCCAAAAGGGTCAGGTAAGGACAACGTTTCCGTAGGCTCGCCGCATCTCGCGGGCCGCGCCGCGCACGTCGGTGCACAGTCGGATCCTGCGCGCGAGGCGCGGGGTCCGATTGACTACAAGATCTCTACTCCCCAAAGATCCAAGGGGGGGCGTGATTAGCCAAAATGAAAGTACAGTTTTTTCCCGAAAGGGGGCGCGGATATCCAAAAAGTGGGGCGCCTGTATCATTTTCCAGAAATTCGCCCTGATTTTGAGGAAACCACTTTTCGTACGGTAAGTCTGTGTTAATGTATTAGTGGTGTTAACCTAACCTGACCTATTTTTCAATACAAAATCTGTTAATCGAAGCGGGTTTCGAACATGGGTCACGCTTTCCCGCTGTACAATAAGTACGGATGAAAATCTCATATGGCACCAATAGGAGCTCGCGACAGGGCCCGCCGGGCGGCCATGCGCCTCCGTACAGAGAGAAACAGTACGGCCGCAGGCTGGACTCTAACATACAGTAATCGTAATAAACATCGACTACTGTCGGCGTTCACACATCTAGTTTTGCGCTGTACGGTTACGTGGTGCCCATACCCCTATCGTCAAACCATGTCAATATTTGAACGATACGGTGCGGTTCAGTGTATCGGCCTGGAATACAATCGAATATATCGCGATATGCTCAGTGTCTAAGGCAGAGCTTAGGGCGGTGCAGCAGCTCCTCTGAAGGGCCATGGCCATGGCTGCTTCACATTGCAGTAAGATAAGGGCTAAGATCATCATAGCCGCATCATTGATGGCTTTAAATTCCATAGATTCCTTGAATCCGAGGTTTTCTTTAAGATCCACTGTAGTTCTGTAATTTTTAAATGTACTGTTTTTTTACTCTTTTCTTTTTTAAAGCTTTACTGTAGTTGTATTGTGACTCTTGCGCGATTTTTTAATTTTCCTGAAGAGCAGCTATAGCTGGGTTTTCCTGGAGTCAACAGTCTGTATTGGAGCCGTAAGCATTTTTTGCGGTCACGGATTCATGTTATTCTGGCACGGTGTTGCAGATTTTATGGCAGATTCAACATGATGAGTGGTGGAATTTGATTTTTTATCGCTGGCTGTGGAAAAGAAATAAGATCGCTAAGCAGAAATATTGATTTGGCAGTAGTGAAAGCTGAGCAGGGCAGTGACATGACACTCCAAATGAATATTTCTACGCCGCTTTCACTAGGGGGAAGAGATTTTTGGTCTGGAAACAATCACGCAAGATGTGTTTCAGCAGCAGCTGACGTAGACTCTGCTTTCCAAGGCTCTCCAAAACCAGCTTCAAAAAGAACTTTTGGAGGAGGTGAAGTCCAAGCGCGGATTTTGGAGAGCGTTCGATCTGCAAATCGCATCAAGCATGTAGTGAAGGTGGATCGCCTCGCAGACCACGAGTTGGCAGGAGCTCGAGTGCTTTATTTCGACGATTTTCGCTATGCAGACAGCGTGTATTGGCCTGACAGAGTCCTGACAGACTCATATTATGATGAATTTGGACTGCTGCCTGCTCTTGCACCGAAAGGATCAATAGGAATTTTAGGTCTTGGAGGCGGCACTATTGCAAGAGTCTTGCTTGCTTTCTGGAAGGGGCTTTTTGTAGAAGGCTGGGAGATAGACGAGAAGGTTGTTTGGCTTGCAAGGAAGTACTTCGGACTTGCTGATCTTGAATGTATCAGCAATGTCCGCGATGGCAGAAAGTTTGTAGGGAAGCTGCAAATAGATTGTGAATCGGGGGGAAGCAGCAGCAGCAGCAGCAGCAGCAGACGAAGAAGATCAAGAAGCAGGAAGCAGCCGGAAACATTTTCGAAGAAGTACAAGAATTCCGATCGCACTGATGGGTCTATTGATTCCTTTGCAAAAGAAACGGAAAGGTCCTATGGGAAGAGGCATGAGAGTGACATGTATCCTGAGGATCACAATGGTATAACTTGTAGAGGGCGGCTGAAAGTACACATAGGAGATGCATTAGGTGAGGATCTTGTTGATGCGGAGGGCAAATGCTTTGCAGGTCTTGCAGTAGACCTATTCAATGGAAGTTCAATTTTGCCTGCGCTCAGAGAGGAAACCACCTGGCAAAAGTTGAAGCAAAGAGTGATGCCAGGGGGTCGCATAATGATCAACTGCGGGGGGTCAATAGAGGGAATGGAGCTTCAAGCTGTGAATGAGAGGCAGGCATGGGAGAGGACAGTTCAGGATGTGGCTTCAGCTTTACATAAAGTGTTTCCAGGGGAGGTCTCCATGAAGCAGCTTCAAGGGCAAGGGAAGAACTTCTTGTTGTTGACAGGTCCTGTTGTCAGCAGCTGTGCGATAGAGAATGAAGTTCCAAAGGAGCTCACAAGGTGTCTTGACGGATGGCAGGGTGTCTCGCACGCAGAGATTTTTCCAAGACTATGATTCGTATATGTGCCTCTAGTTTCTTTCAAAAGCTGCCAGAAAACAGAGCAATGGAAAAAAATCTTAGAATTCAATTTGATTTACCTGGCTGGTACCAATAGAGAAAGGAAGCTAGAAAGGAAGCTGCTAGAAAGCTTCCGTTCTTTCTTTCCCTCTTCCGCTCTTTCTCTCTCCCTCTCTCGTCCTCTCACTCTCTCACTCTCTCTCTCACTCTCGCGTCCGTTGCACTCTATCTCTCGTCTCTCTTTCTTTGCCTCTCGTACTTCCTCTCACTCCCACTCTCCTCCCCCTCTCCTCCCCCTCTCCTCCCCCTCTCCTCCCCCTCTCCCCCCGTTCCTTCCTCGCCTTCTCTCTCTTTCTCCCTTTGCCTCTTCCCCCCATTCCCCTTCTCCCAACTCCCCCTCGTTGCTCTCACACTCTCAGGAGGAGAGAGCAAGATTGGGCAGAGTGAGAGGGAATGTGTGAGGGGGTGTAACGAACGCAACATCTGCCAGCGCGGAGTGGACACCGAGCTTGCAGTGATGTTCGTGTTCGCCCATGAAAAATCCACTACAGTCCCTGCAAGCTCGGTGTTGCACACCCCCTCTCTCGTCTCTCTGTGCTTCTACTATCACTCTTTCCCCCTCTCCCCCTCTCCCTCTTCCCTTGCCTCCCCCTCACCCCCCTCCCCTTCACCCACTTCCCCTCTCCCCTCCCCCCCCCCCCCCACTCCCTGCCCCTCCCCGTCTCCCTCTCTCTCTTTTGTCTTTGTGCATCCCTTGAAGTTCCTTCTTCGATGGCGTACAGGTTCTGGTTTGGCAGGCCCTCCCAAGTCGAGGGTAGCGAGATATTCCCGACATGGGGTAAGCCATTTGTGCAGGCATTCAAGAATTGTGGGGCTTCCAATACCTTCGAATCTTGCCCCTCGATCAAGAAACCCACTGAATAGGAGGCAACACAAGGTCTGACGATTGAATCGTCAACCATTGACAACCATTGGCAACAATTTGTTGACTGTTCCATGGTTGGCAATCCTTAAATTGCTTAACCGTTGGCAACCAATGTCTGCGACCATCGTCAATCGTTGGCTAGGTCCGACGCCAATGGTTGGAACCATTGGCAACGCCTTAAAGCTATTGAACCCAATGGTTGGCTGGATCCTACATCGATGGTAGGGAACCATGTCATCGGCTCGCAGTCATTGAATTCCAATGGTTGGCTGGTCCGCCCATCAAGATTTTGTACGCCGACTGGCGATTTCAAGCTCACGTCATCACATCCACAGAAGGTGCTTTAACCAATGTATCGTAAATCACAAGTAATATATAAATGAAAAAAAACTAAAAATACTATGAAAATTCCCTAGCCAATGGTTCGAACCATTGGCAATTTTTGCAATCAATGCCAATGGTTGGCTGGGTCATTAATCAACGGTTGTGCAACACAAGACGCTTTACCAGATGAGATCCCAACCCTTCATTCCAGAGAACTTCTCACAAGCCCTCTCCCTGGACCAATTAGGGTTGCTTCACCACTAGTAGCCACTTCTTTATTTCTCCCATTCCAACCTTCCAACACTTCCCAAAAAAAACTTAGCCAAAGGAACCATCCTAATTTCAAGCCTCCTACGGCTCACTCTCTCCCCTCTTCTCCCCCTGCGTCCCAAAAGCAGCCTCTGCCAAATCAACCGCCCTCGCCAAGCCTGCTGCCTTGTTCACGCACTCTTGATACTCCGCCTCAGGCTTGCTGTCTGCCACTATCCCTGCTCCTGCTTGAATATGCACCACCCATTCCCTTCTAGGTCTCGAGTTTTTGTAAGAGTAGAGAGTGTCATAGCGAGCATAAGTTGGGAAGACCATGGTTCTAAGGGCAAGGGCGATGTCCATCTCTCCTGTGAAGGACACATAGCCCATGCCTCCGCCATAGGGGCCCCTTCGAGTGGGCTCAAGCTCATCTATGAGCTCCATGGCTCTCACTTTTGGGGCTCCGCTGACAGTGCCCACCGGGAGGGCGGCTCGGAGGGCGTCCCAACAGGTGAGGTCGTCAAGGAGCTCGCCGGTCACCTGTGGAACATTCACAGGGAAAGCGTTCGAGACTATATGTTGATAGGAGGGCTTTAAGGAATTTGTTAAACAGG
>CM074820.1:767424-795915 GCA_037447605.1 Zygnema circumcarinatum
CTCCCTCCCTCCCCCCTCCCTCAGACAAGGCGGGCGAGGAGGACGCCAAGTCGGAGGAGAAGCGCGCGGCGGCGGAGAAGGCGGTGGACCTCCGCGAGGTCCTCCGCGTGGACGGCATCCTCGCCTCCGTCTTCCACAAGGCACCTTCCCACCCTCAACCCTAAACCCTAAGCCCTAAACCCGAATCCCCACAAACCCTAAACTTGCCATCCAATAGAGGAGGACCTCTCAAGCTAACTCCATTGTTTGTTTCTTTGTTTTTTTTTGTTTTTTTGTTGGTTGCAGTTGAAGCCTGTCCCTGCCCCTCCCTCTGCCCTTCCGGGAGGGGGCCCACCAGCACACCCCTCCTCGGGAGCTGCCCAAGGAGGCGCTGAACCCTCCTCCTCCGCAGGCAAACCCCAAGAAGGAGAAGCGGTCCAAGGGCCCACCAAGCGACTCAAAACTGAGCACTGAATGCATGAATGAATGCCTTCTCTTTCCAACTGAAAGATCGCTCGTTTCTAAAAACAAAAGAAAAATAGAAAAAAATTGTACAAAGCTGTTCCATATTAACCAACCACTTTCACAGAGTTTGACTAAGTGAAGCCTTCTTTAAATTAATCGCGTAAAGCGCCTCGGCTTGAAGTGAATTCTTTCCCAAACCTGAGGTAAAAAAATTGTGTTTAAAATCGATGCTAAATTCCTGTTAAGGGGCAGTTTACCGCTGTGCGTCACGTGGCCAATGACGACGCCCTATGTTCACAACGAACAAACCAAACAAAGGTCAAGGGCAAACCTTAGCGCTCTGTTCAGACTGGGACCGAATCATTTGAGGACCTTGGCTATTTACGAATCGCGTGCTGACACGTGGCGTCACATAATAATAAGCCCGGAAAGGTTTTTCTAACAGGCAGATGTTTCAGCGAATCGCATGCTGACACGTGACGCCATAGCTAAAACAAATCACACATGTATTGTGATTATCACAGAGCATAGATTTAAATATCACAACAGAAGTGTGACAGTGTAAACAAATAGTTAAAAATCACATAACTCGGTGAATCGGTGATACTAAACTCTCGTGACAGCGCCCGGAAACGTTTTTACAACGGGCAGATGTTTCAGCGAATTGCGTGCTAACACGTGGCGCCATAGCTTATACAAATCACATATACAGTATTGTGATTATCACAAAGAAGAGAAAGAGATGTTTGTTTGAACTCATGTGGCAAGGCCATCAAATATACATGGATAAAATCGACATAGGGAACCTGACGAAGCGGTCACAAAGGACCGGAGGACAAAAAGAAAAGCCTCGAAACGGAAATCTACTTCTATGCTCAACAACACGGCTCTAGAAGCAGCCGCCAAGGTCGCCGATGTACGGCGCAACACGCGCAGGAAGGGGCGGGAGACCACCGGGACGGGCGGGCGGGCACCGACCACCGCTGCGCGCACAAGGATGGTGGAAGCAACGCAGCGCTGCAGAGAATTAGTTTTAAATATCACAACAGAAGTGTGACAGCCCTTAGTTCCTTAAGGCCTTACACAGACCCTGGAGGGCCTCCCATGGGCACGCAACTCCACCATGCGCTCCAAGTTGCCCAACTCTTCTTGGCGCCCGCCGATTGGTCGGTCTCGTACAAGGGCTTTAAAGGACGAGTGCCACGTGGCGCGCTAGGCTGCTTCCAGGTCAACTCTGGCGTCGTGGTCGAACGGTCATATTTTGTCGGTTCACTTGTGGATATATTCAGCCACGTGGACGCTCATCATTAGCTGCGCAGATTTTCCACGTCAGCATAACACTATCCACACCGAAAAAAAAAACATTTTTAGAATGATCCAATCAGAAGTCGTCACGTGGAGTCTCGCAACCTACAGGCCAAACGGTACGGCTGGTGGTGTTTCGGGCGGGTTAGTTTGTCGTATCAAACTATCAACCCAGGCAGGCGACAACGCCGGCGGCAAAGTCCTGCCGCCTGCCGTCAGTTGCGCGCCGTCAATTCTGGTCCCAATACGACAAATGCTCCTGCCCGGAAGAGCCAAGTGGCAGACCGTCAGCCGCCGGTTTGAGGCCGCCGGGTCTCGGGTTCGAACCGGGCTCATAGAAGTATACGTGACTTCTTCTCATTGGTCCACGTTTCATGACATATGTCTATAGCGAATGGGTGGCCGACCGTACAGAACACGGTCACGTGGTCTTTGCGTTTTTTGCCCGTTGCAGGATGACACGTGTTTAATGACGTGGTATCAAGGATGAGCTCGGATTGGTGGAATTTTACCATGCTGGCAAATCACATTTGTTTTTGGCTCATCAATTTGGAACGGCTACAATAAAGTGACGTGGAAATTCTGTTCCAGTTCCAGTCTTTCAAAATACGTACACGTCTAATACATTTCTATGGTACATTCGTATTCAATGAACATTTGCAGCGTACTGTATCATTGTTAGGTTTTCCCTTGAGCCTCGAGGTAAGGCATTCGCCGGCGCGACATCCGCTGCCTGCCCGAATAAGAATTAAGAATTAAATTCTGCCCGAATCGTTAGCTCTTGTCAGTAATGCCGGTGATCCACCAATAGCGTTCCGTCCTTCACTGCCCGGAATTCAGAACGTTTTCGCCCTGCCCTGAAACTTTTGACCGCCAATTGAACCAGCAAAAGATTACTGCGCAGAGTGGCGCCACGTGGCGGCCAGGACACTCTTTAGCCTGCCCGAAAACGTCAATTCCGGGCATGCTTAAAAACATCCACCAATGACCTTGCCCGACGTGGCTGCCCGAACTCCAATTAGTCCCTTATTCTGCCCCAAAATCTTGCAATAGTAATAGCAAACAAGTTCCCCTCCCTTTCCGAGTTCTCACTCAAGCATTAGCCAATTGTGACTCGCCATGTCATCAACGTTTTCCACGTGTCAAGTCCTTTTTGGTCGAGTGCTTCCTCTTCAGGGAAGGTCCAAAACTCATCTGCACTTTCCTTTCCCTCCCTCGCTCCCACTCTCCCTCCCTCCCTCCCTCCCTCCCTCCCTCCCTCCAGCAGCAGCCATGGCTTCTCTCTGCCACTCCCTCCTCCCCTCCCTCCCTCTCTCCCTACTTCCCACCACCAATAGCAGCGCCTCCAAGCGCTTCTCTCAGCCGTCGATTTACGCCTCCGCCTCCTCTCCCACCCCACTCTCTCCCCTCTCCCAACCAGACTCCTCCCTTTCCTCCCCGTCCAAGCAGGACAAGCCTCTCTCTCTCTCTCTCTCCCTCCCCTCCCTCCCTCTCCGCCTCACAGCTCCGCAGCCCCTCGTGGGGAGGCGCTGCGTGGTGAGCAAGACGACGGCAGCGGCGGCGGCGGCAGCCATGGGCATGGCCGCGCTGGAGAGGGCGGAGGCGCGCGCCGCCATGGCGGCCGCCTGCGAGCTCGCTCCCTCTGCCTCGGGGATAGAGTTCTGCGACTCGCTTGTGGGAAGCGGGGTGGAAGCGGAGAAAGGAATGCTTATTAAGGTGCTCTCTCTCTCTTTCTCTCTTTCTCTTACACACACTCACATTCTTCTCCCCTTTCCCCTGTTCTAGTTGCTCTCCTTTTTTCACGCTTTCTCTCGTTCTCTCATCCGGCCCCTTTTTCTCCGTCCTTTCTGCGCTCTCTCACTACCCTGCCTCCCTCGCTATGGCTCTCCTTTTTCCCTGCCTCTCCTCCCTTCTCCATTCCTATTGCTTCCTTGTACCCCCCTCATCTCCTCTTTCCACCCTCTCTCTATCTCTCTCCCCCGTCCCCCTCCCTCCCATTGTTCTCTCCCTCCTACAACCCCCGCATCCTCCCTCCCCCACACTACCTTCCATCTTCTGTTTTCTTCCTCCCATTCTCCCTGCGCCCTCTCCTCCCCTCCTTGCCACCTCCCTGCTCGACCCTCCCTCACTCTTTCGCCTTCCTTCCTCCTCAGACTCCTCGCTTCCTCCTCCTCTCCTCCACTCCTCGCCCCAAGCTTCTTTACCCCTCCCTCCCCCCACCCACCCACGCAGTGATTCCTTTCAACTTCGTAGTAATGCGTGCTAGTCCTTAGTTTAGCTCTTACCCATTGGCCATTAGCTATTAGCCCCTAGTTTGCCTTCCATTTGCTCCACTAATCACCGCATTCCCTTACTTCTTGTCTCTCTTGTGCGCTGGGCTCTTCCCTTGTTGAAGAAACTAAGAGTAAGTTGGTGCCAAGTTGAGTTGCAGGCCCACTACACAGGGAAGCTCCTTGATGGAACTGTATTTGACAGCAGCTACAATCGTGGCCGCCCCCTTGTGTTCCGTATCGGGGTCGGCGAGGTGAGTTCTATGCGGTGCTCAGTTCCGTGAAGTATGACTGTACTTGTCGTGCGTGTGGAGCTGTTGTACTTTCTTGTTATCTGTCTGTCAATCGATTGAATAAAGCTGCGACCAAACGGCGAGCAAGCTGAGTGGCAGGAAAGGAACTTGGTATATCGCGAGATTCGCTCTCGTTTAATCTTGAAATCATGAGATAGAACAAACATCGTTTCCAAAAGCAATCCCCTTGATACGTCTTCTTGCCAAACAATACAGACTCAGAAAAAAAGCAATAACCGATAACAATACTCTTCCCCGTCCTCCCGTTCCCTTCAACCCTCGCTGTGTCTCACACCCCACTCTCTCGCTCTCTCTCCGTCTCTCTCTCCTTCTCTCTCTCTGTTATTCTTTCTCAAGCATGCATGCAGACTTCGCCTCATTAGCAAGTTGTGTGTTTGGGCTGTGCCAGGTCATCAGGGGTTGGGACCAGGGAATTTTGGGCACAACTGACATTCCTGCCATGCTGGCTGGCGGAAAGAGGACATTGAAAATTCCGGCCGAGCTCGCCTATGGAGCTCGAGGGGCGGGATGCAGGGGAGGTGAGGGGGGACAGCTTCCAACTTCAGGGGCGGGCCTGGAAAAGTGTGGCTGAAACTGAAGGATATGCTTCTCTTGAATGATTTGACCCCGCACCTCCATCTCTCTCTCCTCCCTTTCTCTTCGTTTTCTTCTCTAGCTTGGTGCTTTGTTGACTGTCATTATTCAGCATGAAGCTTCATCCAAATACTTTTTCGTCAGCGCTGTTTTCGTTCTGAAATTTCCAGAATCGTTGAGGAGTCAGAACTGCGTTGAGTCCTAAAACCATAGTCTGCATGTCTGTGCTGACGTCAATCCATGTATGGGTGATGGGTGATGGTGCTCCGCCAGGTTCATGTGTCATCCCTCCGAACTCAACCCTAATTTTCGACGTCGAATTCGTGGCAAAAGCTTAAGTACAGCAAAACAAAGCAAGACCGGTTACAGGTTTCCGTTAGAGCACATGGAACGAGCTGTCACGGACGCTCGTTGAATAACGCGTCACATAAGCCCTCCCTCCCTCCCTCCCTCCCTCCCTCCCTCCCTCCCTCCCTCCCTCCCCGTTCGTGCGCACATGCCTTCACAATTTTGTGAGTGAGAGGCATCCCCTCTCTCTTTTCAGGCTGCAATAGCGCGCACAAGGCGTGGACGAGTTAGGTTTGTCCAAGGGTCCTAAAGTTAAAGGATCGGATGAGAGGGAGGAGCAGCAGGAGGAGGAGGAGAATTGGGACGCCCAAACGTTTCTACGTGTTGGGAAAACCTAAAAGTTTCCTCTGTCTGTCTGTGCGAGCTCGTGGACGAGTTGTAAAGAGATAAAAGCGAGCCCTCTCTGTCCACTCAAAGGGGTCACATTTGGGGTTCCACTTTTGTACAATAGGCCGTCGATTGCAATTAAATGGACTTTTCTTGTACTCTGCTCTCTGCTCTACCCAATGTTGTGGGCCTGCATACGTTTCTTAGAGCTCTCGGGGCAGTTTCGACATACTCATGATGCCGGGATGGATGAATGCATGATGGGGGGCATGCATCTTTGATGAAGGGGAGGATGAAGCTGTTGTTATGGCGAGGATGATTCTTTTCTTGTTCATGAATCAATCACACATGAATCGAACATTGTACATACAATTCATACCTCCCAAGTTACAACACGGCTCGTCCTAGAATCTCAACCCGTACGGTATGTACGGTCGAACGTACACTCATGGAGTACTGTACGGTCACTGCTTGGACCGTACGACCACGGTTCCACGTACGTTAACCTGATTCCACTTGTGGCCGATCGACCTGCGCGGATTAAAATTGAGCTTCTGTCGGATCAACTGTTGAACCGCCACAGCCCGCCCCCCCCTCCCTCTCTCCCCCCCTCCCTCCCTCCCTCCCTCCCTCCCTCCCTCCCTGAGCTGCTGAAGCTCTCTCGGAGGAGGCCTTCCAGGCGTTTTTAGGGTTTCCTCGGACCTGTCCTCTCGCACTTTATGGCGCATATACTATTAGAAATTCATTCCCCATATTTTGGTGTTCAGCATACTCCAGTCGTTTCCCGAGCCTCTGCATATTGGTGAAGCAAGAGTAGCCGACACCCAGAAATGAATTATAAACGCGGCGTCGTGTCCGCGCGCAGGCATTGCATTCGTTTGTTGCTTTGTTTGGTGCTCTTGGTCGGACCTGCATCTTGTTGCGAAGGTGTGGGAGAAGGCATCAAGAAACTGTTATTTAACAGAGGGTTGATCGGCGGAACCAAAGCGAAAGATGCAGGGGAGCTGCACGAAGGAAGAGGATTAGGCAGATTATTTGGACGATCACTGTTTTCTGTAGGGGAGCAGCAGAATGTTGAAGCATCTGCTGGGGAGGTACTTTTCTGGAAGGCCTTTCCATGTATCATAATACTGCGGTAAAGTTAAGGAAAAAAAGAGGGAAAAGAATAATAGCTAACTAAGTATTAAGTACTTGGCAACTCAGCAACTAACTTCTACAATGACTACCTAGTTACTAAAGTACTTAGTCAACTTACGTTTAATTAATTGGCTAGTTACTCGTGACTGCTTTGTTACAGTTTGGATAATTTAATTAAGTGTTACTTAGTCACTTTCAATTCGTCTATTGTCCTTTCTCCCCTTAGCTCATTTTATTAATCCAAGGTCTTACCGCTGATTGATCAAGATCAAGATCAAGATCTATCAAGATTCGAGTCATTTTTTATTCCCCCCTTTTTGCTTCTGTATTCCTGCCAAAGAAGATCGCTGCATTGCACAGACTTCGGTGATGTTGAAAAGCGCTTTCAGCACAAGCCAGAAAGGCAGAGAATGTGCATAGGTAACTTAAAATGCTATAAGGTGGATGTTCTTCTCTTCCTCTCGCTGCGCAGGTCGTACCCCCAATCAGCAATGACCCATGGCGGCGCCATGCACCTTCCACGTACAGCTTCCAACCCGTTTTCTTCCACAAAATCTGCTCAATGAAGCTAGTTTATCACTAAGGAAAAGCTGAGTTGAACAGTTGCGGAAGAGTCTTTGGCATGAGCTGTAGTTGCAAGTCAACTCAGGATTTGAAGAGTCCATTGCTTTTACCTTGGAACATCTGAACAGAACAAAACCCTTTGTTTCAGCCGAAAGTTGACATCCTTGAGGGAGAGGGAGTCGGGGCTCCATCAGGCAGCTGAGGGGCCACCAATGTGGACAGACTCTCTATGAGAGGGAGAGGGCTAATGGCTATGGCGGCCATGGCATCATGAGCTGGCAACCGGAGCCAGACAGTTTCCTCCTTATGTTGTGCCATCAGGGAGAGGTGAGAGATAGGCGAACAAAAGGTAAAAGGGTTTCCTTCCTCTCTCTCTCCTATCTTTTTCCTTGCCTCCTTCCCAGGCCCCCTCCTCTCTCCCTCTTTCTCTCTCTGTCTCTCTCGCTCACGCAAACATAACCCCCTTTCCCCCTCCCACACGCAGACATGCGTAAACATGCCCACGTGATTCAAACTCTCTCTCTCTCTCTCTTTGTACCTTCAAATTGCAGGTCAGCAGTCGGATGAAATGCATTCGAAATCACCTCCTCTATGCTGGCCTGCTTAATAGAACCCTTGTTATACCCATGGATCCGTTTGAGGTGCCTGGTAACTATGACTACCAATACCTCTTTGATGTGGGCCATTTCCGGAAATGTTACGGTGAGAATACAGTAATGACCACCTCGGAGTATCACGAAAAACATGGTTCGCTCATTTCTGTTGATCGAGTATTTTGCTGGACAGAAAAGTTTGACTCTTGCCCTGTTCAAAATGGAGTGGATGTAACATTATTTCGCCAGGGATACTTTACAGCCGGCTTTTTCAGTGAAGCCTTGTTAGGGTTGAATACTGCCATCTTCCCAAAGGAGCTTAGGCTTCACATGGCAGACTTAGGGTTACGAGCTCTAAAAGAAGAGTTTCTGGTGAGGTATCGTCTTCCGAAAGGGAAGACTATTCTTTTGGGAGATATGCTCCATACGGAAATTTCGCATGCACCCGAACTCTACCAATCCGGCGATGTGCCATTTTTTAGAAGCTCAATGTGTCCAAGCTCCCTGGGAATTCAACCTCATGAAGGAGTTTTTTGGGCAGCCCACAACTTTGTGAGGCAGTTTTTGGGGTCGGACTACTTTGGGGTTCATTTGCTTCGAGCTCCGACTAGTGATCGGTGTGGCCATGGCGATGCCTGCTCCTTTCCAATGCCACAACTTGCAGAGTGTCTGCAAAACAAGATGGGGGAAACAAATATTAACACTCTTTTTCTAATAACGGATGCACCTCCTAATCAGGTAGTACCCCTTCTAAGTTTCCCTTCTTTGGGTTTCTTTTTTTTATTTTTTTTCTTTTGCTTTCCTCCCTGTTCTCTCTTATTCTTCACTTTTCTGCTCCTTCTCACCTCTCTCGTCTTGTCGTGGAAGGGGGGCTTCAGATGACGATTTTTGGAGAAATAATGGAAGATGTGAACGGTCGCCCAACGGAAATCGTGACACTTCCGCGGAGTTTCGACATGGAAGGGTGGGCAAAACCCCTCAAGGAGTACGGCCTTGTTACCGAACGTTCGAGTGACCTGAACCCTCTCTTACTGTCTGCAATAGAGGAGGTTATTTGCTCCTTTGCTGCCATTTTTGTTGGCTCTTCCATGTCTCCTTACACTGAAGAAATAGAGAGGCTCAGATCTGGGCTCGGAACCGCCAATTGTGAAGACTCGCTTCTATGTGACGGGGAGCCTCCGTGGGCTAAAGATGACTTCCGGCTGCAGCCCTTTGAAGAGAGGAATTAGGGTTTTGGGTGAGTGACTTTGTGGAGGAGACTGTACAGGCAAGGCTGGGGGGGGGGATGGCATGCATGCATGCATGCAGGCATGCTCAACCCATGCCATCCCGCAGTATCATTTGTAACCATAGTATACTTTGGCTGCCGTTGATGGGCTCCCGAAGGACGTGGTAGGTTTTTTTTTAAATTTATGATTCGATGTTTTTATTTCACGTCGGTTTTCTCTCCCTCTCCCTCTCCCTCTCCCTCTCCCTCTCCCGCACCCTCTCCCTCTCCCTCTCCCGCTCCCTCTCCCGCTCCCGCGATAATTATGGTATTCAATGGCATGTTGCAGTCAAGATATGCGGTACATCATTGTGTACTTTGTCCTTCGTGTTGTTGTGTCCTTAGATCGTAGGTGCAGACAAAGTGAGGTGGCATTCATTGGTCTCTCGATGCCGACGCCATCTCATGCACAATGACAACTGCATGCTTACAAAATCTGCCAAGAAAGTAAGCAAGAAGGTCCCTAGGACGTCCGAGGGAGTTGGTGCCGTCGGGGACCGGCGGGCAGAAGGAAAAAGAGTATGAGAGCCATGTATGTGTTGGCGCGCTAACAACCGGTTAACACGCCTCTAGGGACGTAACGCGCGCCGCTTCACATGCTCGCAGTTGCGTTGTTCAGTCAGCCTGTGCGGTTACCCTTGCGAGGTGTCAATAACCAGTCGTTGTACCACGCGGGCGCGCTGGTTCGTGTCGTCTGCTTGTTCTCAACGGTCAGTTTGTGACTTCCGATTGGTCCAATGCCTGGTTTTCCGGCGTCTGTTGGCTGTTAACGCCTGTACTGTATTGTGGACCTTCGCCTCTGAGTGGTGCCGATAGCACAATTTCTTCAGATCCACTCTGGACTGACAGATCACTTTAGATTCCTTAAGTTCAATGTCAAGAAGTTCGCAGCGGATCCACCTTTGATCTCTTTCGACAAGAATCTTTCGTTGAAATTCATCATCCGTCGTTCAAGGCGAGCGGTTAACCAATGCCGATACGCCACGTACAAATGTCTACGTGGCAGATCACCATTGGCCGAGGCCGGCCTGGCTCCATTAAGGGCCCAGTCTTCCAAGCCTTTCCGTATGGCCCGAGCGCTTACCTGATTCCTTCGAGGAGGAGGAAGCATATGGTGTCGTAGGGTTGGGCAGAATTAGGGTTTTTCTTAGGGTTTTGGAAGCTCCTGCATCTGCATTACAAGCGTGCGATGGCCACTATTTCGCGATATATCGCGGTGACTCTGGTCCTGGTCGCTGCTTCAGCATGCGCTGCAAGGGCCGGCGAGCATGTGGTGACTTTGGGCGCCTCAAATTTCGATTCGGAGATTCAGAAGCATGACTTCACGCTGGTCGAGTTCTACGCGCCCTGGTGGGTTGGAAATATGTGGCATTTGGAAAAACGATCTGTCAAAAAAAGTGGTGCCATGCTCGAGATGCAAGCTGATCTCTTAATAGATTTTTTTCGTTTGTATGTGCTATTTTAGATGGCTGCTGCAGAGCTTTCTTTTCAAGAATTTTAGTTCCAATCTGCTATGTCTAAGTCTCAGAGCGGGCCTACCCTGTTAAGCAAAAGCCAATCACAGTCTGCCACGTCCGCGTGTTTGCCACGTGGCAGACTGTCATTGGTCCAATCTTGACTATGGACCCTCCATGGAGTCCCTCTAAGAGACTGTCTGTCAGTATTTTTGTAATTGAGTGGATGTATGGCTTTTTGCGGGACTTAAATTATCCGCTATTTTTTTTCTTCTTTGTTTTTCTCGCAAAATCGCCAGCTTTTAAGTCATTGAATTGTGAAACCGCTTCTTTTGCTATTGCTAGAAGGGTCATTGCCGTTAATTTTTGCAACAACTGACAGCTTGTATATCGTTATGTTTTCATTGTCGGTGCAGGTGTGGGCATTGCAAGAAACTGGCTCCAGAAGTGAGTTTTTTCTCTCCCTTTTTTGGGTTTTTTGACCATGATGCATGGATGTTCAGAAAACAGATCCCGACAAAAATAATGCAACGGAGAAGGAGGGCATTGCTCCGCACATTCGTTTGTTTCTGCAGAGTATGTAGGTGGCGATTGCATTTGAAAGTCTACTTACATGCCTCGTGGCTCCTCTGCAGTATGAAAAGGCGGCCAAGATTTTGAAAGATGAAGGCTCAGACATTGTCCTCGCGAAGGTGGATGCCGATAACAAGGAGAACAAGGCGCTCGCGAAGAAGTTCGATATAAAAGGGTTCCCCACTCTTAAAATTTTCCGCAAAGATTCCGGAATTGAAGACTATGACGGACCCCGAGAAGCTGCCGGCATCGTGAGTGCTGTGAAGAAGCTTGCAGGGCCTCCGACTCGGGAGCTTTTAACAGCGGCTGATGCCAAGGAGCTTATGGAGTCCTCTTCCGTCTCTGTTGTAAGTAAAGACTTCTCCTCTTTGCTGGGTGTCGAAAGCTGCTTAATGCCGTATGGAGACGGGGGGAATCTTTTCAGCTGCAAGAGGGGGGGGGTCCTTCATCCGTTGCTGCTGATAGGGAAGAATGTTGGAGTCATTCGAGGGTTTTGGGGTTTCGTGATGATGCAGTGGAGAGTTGGAGAGGGGTGGGTAGAGAGGGAGAGGGAGAGGGAGAGGGGGAGGGGGACGGGGGGAGGGAAGTGCAAGGGATTGGGCGAGATGAGAGATGGATTGAGAAGAAAGAGGGATGGAAACGAATCACAATGCGGTAGGTAACAGAGTTCGGTAGAGTGTGAGGAAGTGGAGAGACTTTGAATAAAGAGAGGCGGACAACACGAGGTGATGAGAGAAAGAGAGGCATTGTGAGGTATAATGAGAGGAGCAATGTAGACATAGGCTGGAGGAAGGGAGGAAAGAGTGAGAAATAGGGGGCAGAAGAAGAGGGGGGCAGATATCGCGAAAAAGAGGCACGAGAGAGGAAAGGAGAGGACAAGAGACAGATGTAGCCGAGAAAGTAGGAAGGGGGAAGAAAGTGAGCAAGGGTGAATAGCTCTGAATTCATATGGGGGAGGGGGACCGTGGGGGTGGGGGGAAGGGTGAAATCGAGCCTGCTAGAGAGGTAGTGAGAGCACATAGGGAGAAGAAAGAAAAGTGTTTCCTGATTTACTGACTATTGGGATGCTTTTATAGGTTGGCGTTTTTGAGGACTTTGAGTCGAAGGAATTTAAAAGTTTCACTGCTGTCGCGAGTGCTCTCCGCTCGGGACTCAGTTTCGGGCACACCAAAGACCCATCCATTTTGCCGGATAATGGCACTCCTCTAGTTGCACCTACTGTGCGGCTATACAAAGATTTTGATGAAGGCTTCAATGATATTACAGTAAGTTTTTTTTCGCACCCATTCTACTGCGTCCAGGATGAAGTTTAGGAAGTTTCAGGGGTGATGCTGTGAAAGTGATGGCGCTGTTGACTGTGGAGAATTAGCTCTTATTGAGTAACGCATATGATTGAAAATTGATGATGACTCCACTGTTGCCATAGGGCCAGTATGGTCTCTGTTCTTTTGGACTTGTATGAACTATGTGTTTTGTAAGTAAAGTCATTTTCTGCTGAAATCTAAGGTACTGAGAATTGGCCGAGCTTGACTTGGTATATTAGTTGTATAAAATGTCAGTAGCGCGAGCAAAGTAGGCTTGATGTGCAAATCTTTCCAATAAGATGAACCACGTGCTTTATTGAACAGGTGTTTGAAGAAGAACCTCTGAAGGAGGCATTGGAAACGAAAAGTGTGCCCCTCGTGGTTGAGATGAGCCGTGATGAGTCTGCAATGAAAGTTTTGATGAAAGTTTTCCAGTCGCCAAAGAGCAAGGTGAGTACAAATTCAGCTGTTTTTACAGATCGATTGGGATTGAAATGTTGGATTTGCTTAAATGGGAAAGGTACATTTGAAATCCATTCATTTGCATGGTTCTCTGTTCTCTGTCGAGCCATTCTGTAATTGGGTTATGGTTAGATTTACGTTTTTAGGTTTACTTTATCGTCTGAACGGGTTTCTGACAGGCAGTGATTCATTGAGGTGCAGGCTCTCCTATTTCTCGACTACAATTCTCCTGAGAAGAAAACCTATCAAGAAGCTTACCATGAACTGGCTAAGGCAGGGAAGAACAATGTCAACTTCATCATTGGAGATGGGAAGGAGAACGATCATGCGCTGAAGGTATGCAAAAAATGATTTTGTTGCATCCTTTGTTGCTTGGAGGACGAACTAGCCTGCACTTATCAGATGAATTATGTCTCTAGGTGTTGTCTGCAAGAAGCTATTTTGGAGACCTGTTCGAAGCATGTTAGATGATGCTGTGGTAGCTGTAGGCACTGCTTTTGAAATCTAAAAGAGAGAGATAGAGAGAGAGAGAGAAAGAGAGAGAGAGAGAGAGAGAGAGAGAGATAGAGGGGGAGAGAGAGAGAAAGAGAGTGAGAGAGAGAGTTGGAGAGAGAGAGGAGGGAAGGGGCAGGTGTAGATTGTAAGCTTTAACGAACTGAAACGTGGATCATATGATGGATGGAGCATTGTACAGTATTTTGCTGTCAGCATAGAGGACCTCCCCGTGCTGCTCATTCATGACACTTCAGAGGATAAGAAGTATGTGAAGACGGGCGTCCAACCCTCCGAACTTGAGAGCTTTGTGGATGACTTCGAGGTGAGACTTATTCTGGCAAGCTGTGAGAAGGCGAGGGAGAGGGAGAAGCAGACGGAGGGGAAAAAGGGGAGCGAGCGCAAGGCGGGACTGGAAGGGAGAGCACGAGTGGGAGAGAGTGAGTGGGAGAGAGAGAGGGGGAGGGGGGAAGGGGTCTCTCTTCATGGTTAACCCGTGTTAGTCAACGGTCGTGCTCAGCAATTGAGCTCGCTCATTATTTTCCGTTTGATGCTTTCGCGACGCCATTTCCACCCATAGATTAAGGACTTCAAAACCCTTTTTTTTTTTTTTTAATAAGCAAGTTTATGCAAATGTGCTTGCATGCTAATGGATGATTATGTGGACCCCAGGCTCTCCGAAAGGGAGGGTGGCAGTAGTGAAGGACGAAGGTTATATTGGAGTCGGTTCAGAATTTCTGTTCAATTGTTATATTTTTTGACTCAAATATCTGAATGGCTTTTGGCAGAAAGGAAAATTGGAGCCCCAAGTTAAATCGCAGCCTATTCCGGAGTCCAATGACGAGCCAGTAAAGGTCGTTGTGTACAAAAATTTTGATGATATCGTTTTCAAGTCCGGAAAGAATGGTGAGTAGCGCATCACATTCAGCTGCATTTCTTTTTTATCGTTCCATGTGAATGATTTTTTCTGTTTTTTTTTTTCGTTCTGTTTAGCAGAATTTTATTTTTTTAACATAGACCAGTTTCATGGAAACATTGTTAAATGAAGCTAAAACATTGGTAACTGAAAGCTGAGGACTGATAATTGCACAGCGGTTTTTTTCATTATGCTTTGGTGAAATTTTTTCCTGACTTCGTGAAAAACTAAGCTTCAAGGTTCGATGTCTTCCCTGACTGCAGTTACACTTGTCTTTTTACGCATTCTGTTTTAACTTTGTGCAGTTCTTCTCGAGTTCTATGCCCCTTGGTGCGGCCATTGCAAGCAGTTGGCTCCGATCTATGAGGAAGTTGGAGAGGAGTTTGAGGACGAAGATGATGTCATTATCGCCAAAATGGTTAGTTGAAGAGCCCTAATTACCTAAAAGTCTTCATCCTTACACTAAAATCCTAAAGATTCGTATCAAAGGAAAGCAAGGGATAAGGGACAAATGGCTGACTCCTTAAAGACATTGTTGACGTCATCCAAGCAACTAAAGACCATCAAACGGGGGCATCCTCCCCCCTCCCAATGTCCTATCTCTCTCCCTCCTCTCCCCCGTCACCCAACTCTCCTCACTCCCTCCACTTCCTCATTCCCGTCTTCTCCGCCCCTCCCCTCCTTTTCCCTCACACCCACAATTCTCCCAACAGTGTGAACTGAAGCGCAAAACTGCAATTCCGTTTTGTTGAGACATTACTATTTTTCATTAAGCATGTTAGCTCTGTCCGAGAAGTTGCCATGTTTACCAAACGGCTAGTTGCATTCCGCTGAAAAACTGCAACGTTCATGGAAATCGTCCCTCAGCCTTGAGACTGAGCTGCCCCTCCTCACATGAGAGCCCCCTCCTCTATGCAGGACGCTGACGGCAACGATGTTCCAAGCAACAAGTTCAACGTGAAGGGCTTTCCCACTCTCTACTTCATAAACGCTCAGGGAGTGGTCAAGGAGTACAAGGGAGAGAGGACGAAGGCTGACCTCATCTCTTACGTCAACAAGTTCAAAACCACACCGTCGCCGCCACCTAGCCCTGTCTCGGAGACTGCGGAGGCTGTGGCAGAAGCTGCGGAGGCGGCTGCTGAGAAGGCGGCGGAGGGCATTCAGGAAAGCGTAGACCCGGCCGTGAAGGACGAGCTGTAGGCCAAGATGTTTTGCCGAGTTCTGATTTTGCTGAGTGCTAATTTTGCGGTAAGCGGGTATCGCTAAGGTATCAATTTCGCTGCTGTAAAGGGCTGCAGAGCGGGCCAGGGAGGGAGAGAGGGAGGGAGAGGCGACGGGGGAGGAGTCGGGAGAGAAGTGCGTGTTCATTTCTCAGGGCGTTTGTGAAGGGCTGCTGTTCCATACCACATGCGATTTCCTACAAACAGGGAAAATGAAAAAAGAGAGACAGAAAATTCTTTGTGGTTGTACTTTGTCTTCAACTTGATAATATAGGAAGTTTTTTGCGGAAAATGATACAGGCGCCCCACTTTTTGGATATCCGCGCCCCCTTTCGGGAAAAAAATGTACTTTCATTTTGGTTAATCACGCCCCCCCCTTGGATCTTTCGGGAGGAGAGATCTTGTAGACAATCGGACCCCCTCGTGCACCGACGTACGGCGAGATGGCGAGGCCCGTGAGATGCGGCGAGCCTACGGAAACGTTGTCCTCGACCCTTTTGGGTCCGAGGCTGCCACGTGGCAGTCTACCATTGGACAGCCGTGCTTCCGGTCCCCCATGCCGATACAGTGGACCCCCATAATATTTTCCACCTTGTACAGTGCGTCCCCAGGAAATTCGCCCCGATTTTGCCGAAACCACCTTTTTGTACGGTAACTCTATGTTAACGTATTAGGGGTGTTAACCTAACCTGACCTATTCTACAATACAAAATCTGTTCATCGAAACGGTTTTTAAACATGGGTCACGCTATCACGCTGTACGGTAAGTACGATAGAATCTTTAAATCGTACGGTATACGTAGGGCACCAATAGGAGCTCGTGTATGGCAATGCACGGTACGATGCGATGCGATACGATACGATACGTATGGACATACATGAACTCTAACATAATACCGCTCGCCTATTGGTAACACGGACCTTATACTTTGCAAATTGCAATATTTTCGCCCAGTATTTGCCTAAACCATGGCGAATATATTATGGGGGTCCACTGTATCGGCATGGGGGACCGGAAGCAGGGCTGTCCAATGGCAAACTGCCACGTGGCAACCTCGGACCCAAAAGGATCACGTGAGGACAACGTTTCCGTAGGCTCGCCGCATCTCGCGGGCCGCGCCGCGATGCGCGGCGCCGTACGTCGGTGCACAGTCGGATCCTGCGCGCGAGGCGCGGGGTCCGATTGTCTACAAGATCTCTCCTCCCGAAAGATCCAAGGGGGGGGCGTGATTAGCCAAAATGAAAGTACATTTTTTTCCCGAAAGCGGGCGCGGATATCCAAAAAGTGGGGCGCCTGTATCATTTTCCTTTTTTGCTGTGAAAATGTATTCACAAAAGGAAGTACAATACCTCAACTGCTGAAAGGGAGCAATGCAGTGAAGAGTGTTGTCAATGTCGGTGTCGGTTATGATTTGGATAATTTGACAAACAATTATCGCCATGATCTGGCGGTAGATGACAACACTTCAAAAGCTACCGCATGCGCACGTGTTCCAAGATGCAATCGGCAGCCAGGGTATGATCGACGATTCGAATCCTGTATTTGAATGTGGCATTCAAAACGCACCAAACCTTGGATTTGCTAATGGAAAATTCTATTCTCACACCTTTTTTGTCTACGCACAGACCTCTTTTCGCTGGGCAGATTTTAAAATAGACAAAAAACGAACACACCTTTCACACCTTTTTTTTTTCACCTTTTATTTTCACATCTTTTTGGAATCGATACACGCTACTAGTCCTAAGCGGCCGAGCGCCGTGAGACCTTTTTCTGTCGGGCAGATTTTACTCCTTATCATTTATTTTCAGAGAAAATACAAAACCTATCTGCTTATCTGCTTGCCCGAATCCGCTCGGAGCGGAAGATCCGTCCGCCACGAGATCGTTCGCGGGTGGCCGTCCTTCACACGTGCAATAATTTTCCGCCGTCGATATTCACGCAGATCCCACCATGGCAGATCACCGTTCGATCAGCAGCCGGGCTCTGTCCCACGTGTCCCACCCAAGCCGGCTCCAAGGACCGTACAAAAGGCGTACGCCCGCAGCTTCGAGGAAAGTCAAAAAACGTAATAATTAAAGTTGAGTGCCTGTACCAATCACAGTTTGCCACGTCTAAAAAGAGCACGCGGCAGATGGTGATTGGTTCAAGCTCGCAATGTAAGGAATTTAGACTTTCCTCGAAGCTGCGACCGTACGAGTTGTGTACGGTCCTCGAGCCTGCTCGGGTGGGACACGTGGGCGTGTGCCATTCGCTGGAACCGAGCCCGGCTGCCGATCGAACGGTGATCTGCCGTGGTGTGATCTGCTCTAGAATCGACGGTGTATAGTTTCTGCACGTGTGAAGGACGGCCACCCGCGAACGATGTCGTGGCGGACGGATCTTCTGCTCCGAGTGGATTCGGGCAGGCCGATATTTTTTTCTTTGAAAAAAACAAGTAGGGGTAAAATCTGCCCGATGGAGAAAGGTGTGTATCGATTTCAAAAAGGTGGGAAAAAAAAGGTGAAAAAAAAAAGGTGAGAAGGTGTGAAAGGTGTGTTCTTTTTTTGTGCTATTTTAAAATCTGCCCGGCGAAAAGAGGCCTGTGTGTAGACAAAAAAGGTGTGAGAATAGAATTTTCCTTGCTAATTTGGAACAATGTATGTACGATATGTACAGGTCCGAAGGTCTCGTCATTCACTTCCCTCCCATTCGCTTGCTTCGCTTGAACAAGAGAGCTTCGCTTCTCGCCATTCCACAATCATCTAGAACCCAAGGAGGCGCTCAGAAAACGAAAAACGTGCGCATGACACCCGGTCCTCCCTCCCTCTCCTAGTCCTCCCACAATCTCTCCCTCTTCATCTCTCCGTCCCACCACCCCTCTCCCTCTCCATCTCTCCGCCCCTTCCTCCCTCCCTCCCTCCCGTCACCCCCCACAGCGTCCCCCCCCACAATCAAGTCAGACGCTCATGTCCAACGCCACCCACCGCACTGATTCCTGTGACTCTCACATAATTAGTTTCCGCAGAACATTGTAGGTACAAAAGCTTATGCATGCATGCGTGCATCCATCCACCGCCTAATACTGAGGGGCGGTTATTTGCGGCCTCTCTGCCAGAATGGGAGACTCTTGCGCCCCGTACGTATGGATACGGTTGAAGCGCCAATAAGAGTCGGGCAGGTCCTGGCTGAACCAATCCTTCAACTCAGGAAAATTCTGGGCAACTTCCGAGACTGCAAAGTAGTTGACCGGAAACTGCTCACTTGAGAGAACACCCTCGGTGTGCCGAGGGATTTTTTTAAACTGCATGTTGAAACAAGCTGTCAGCCAAAACTGCTAAGAAACAGGGGGAAAAAATAAACAAACATGACTCTTACTGAGGAATTGTAAGCAATGTCCTTCTCACACTTTTCCCTCGTCTTCCCCTACTCCCCTCTTTTCATTCCCTTCTCCCCACATTCCCTGCACACGTCCCCCACTCATTCCATCCTACCTATCCAAGAAACTGCTCCGCTCTTGTCAAAATCTCCATTCTCCTCCCTCCTCTCCTCCCTCCTCTCCTCCCTCCTCCTACTACTCTCTCGTCCCCTTTGCCATCCTCAATAACTTGTTTCGTTTTTCTACAATCTCTCTCTCTTTTTTCCTCCATACTATCCTTACGACTCCTCCGCATCGTGACAGCTCGCTCTCTCTGCAACTCCTCTCTCCTTCTTTCCTCTAAGTGCACTCCCTTGACTACCCTCCCGCCTCCCCTCCCATCGTTCCCACTTTCCCCCGCTACTCTTTCCTCCTCTACACACTGCCTCCCTCTCGCAAACCCTTCCCCTCCTTTCAATATCAGCTTCGTGCAACCGTGCATCACTAATCCAAGGCGAGGCCAAAATTTTACTTCTACCATCTGTGCCCGCTTGGGCTCATCTGTGATGTGTGCGTGTGTGCGTAACACGAGAGTGTGTGTGTGTGTGTGTGTGTGAGAGAGGGGGAGAACATACCAGGAGAAAAGCAAACACTCGTTCTACAAACTCCTCAGCTGGCACCCCAGCAGCGTCTGAGTAGATTTTGCCACAAATTACTCGATGCCTGCAAGTTTCCAGTGAACAAAACAATTCTTAAGTGTCAACTTTTCATCTGTTTGATATTACTGAACTTAAGTATGTCATTCACAGAAACCGAATTTCACTGAGAACCAGCACAAGAATAACCAGAGAAACATCAAGAGGCACACGTTTCACACATCTACAAATCAATGACAAGGGAAAAGGAAAGAAAGGCTGTTAATATCAGGTATATCAGTAACTTCGAATACGGCCTCTGTACCTTGTATCTTTATCATCCTTGCTGATAATAAGATCGTACATCCAGCCCCCATTGGTCTTGATCGTCCTCTGAAACTCAATCTCGAACTCCACCAATTCTCCTGAAGGAGCTGTCACAGCCACATGGTGGGATTTCGCGGCTGATGCAGCCTCTTCACTTGCCATGTCTTGCATCTCCTGGTCAGAGAGTCCTTCCGACTGCAAAATGTACGAAAATAAATCCTTATAAGATCACTCTGAATTGCATCGGAATATCTCCTTACGAGGACGCAGCGAAGCAATTGGCAGCCTCTCTTTACCAGCAATTTCACAGTTTTTTATGGTGACAGACGGATGATTTGGAAGGCCTTGTAAGGACGCTCGACAATAACAGATTGCTGCCCCTATTCCACTCAAGAACTAACGTAAATATGAAGCAGAGGTTCATGTCAAGCAAGTGAAGGACCTTGACTTCCAACATCTGTTCAAAAAGCACCTAGTGCTGAAGGAAGGTTCACAAAAACGCTTTTCCCAGCAAACTGTAAGCCTGTAATCAGTCTAAACTGACAGGCAAAGACAAAAACCTCCACACAACGCTCGAAAGACCTTAAGCGCGCCAAGACTAAAACTGTCGCCCGAAGATCTTAACAGTATTGAAATTCTAAAAGAGACGCCTGACAGAGAGCCTGAAATACAATCAGAAGTAAAGAACTGTATCAAATAATTTGCTGAAATCTGGAACATGATTAAAAAGCGGAAGAGGAGGAGAGTGAGAACTCACCAGCAACACATCGCACTTTCCCTTTTCCAGCAGAGCAGGATCATACACCATCTGCATTCGCAGGGAACCAAAGCTCCCATTAACTAAAGAACCTCCCTCCGACAAGCCATAAAAGGGCAGGACTTCACTGAAAACTAGCACTCTGCTGGCTATTTCCATGTGCTTCAACTCAACGCCAGCCTCCATGAATATAGGCCATGGTGACAAGAAAGGATAATGGAAAGGCGGAGGAAGGAGGAGAAAGCAAGAAGGGAAAAACGACGAAACTGGGAATGGAGGATGAGTAAGTGAAAAGGGGCGAGTGAGCGAGGAAGCAAGAAAAGAAAAACTGAAATGGAGAAACAAACAAACAAACGTGGTGACAATTTCACCTCTTCCGTGAGACCTCTGTCCTTCATCATCTGCAGAAGCGTCTTGGCCTTAGAGAGAGCAGCTGCGGCCTTCCCTCGCTCTGAAATGGAGCCCGCGTCTGCCGGCTTCTCCCAAAAATCTCGCTGAACGGGATCCGTGTTTCCAACGGGAGGAATTCCAAGTTCCGACATCCACTGCAGCCACAACAACAGTACAGAGAACAGGAAACCGCATAAAAAACAGGCTTCCTCATCCAGTCACACATAATAAACAACTAAAAACTAGTTTTCTTCTTCAAAAGCAAAACTGGGATAACATAAAAACAGTTAAAGTAAACCATTGAGAGGGGATTGGCCATGAAACTCATAGTAAAGCAGACTGCTTTTCAAGCAGTTTTTTCTCAAAATAGGGGAGCAAGAGTCACCTGCTGACGAGTATCAAGCATTGCTTTCTGGTCAATCGTTGAGAGAGAAACCAATTTGTAATAGTAGCAGAACTCCGGACGCCTTCCCATGAGTGTTCGGAGGGAGTTCCTCACATCTTTGGAGAATCCGATGTACTGAACCTTCTTATTCTTGTCCAAAACTGCAAAGACGGATGCTTTTGTTCCTGGCTCTACTGGAGGCAATATCCTTCCCTGACTGTTGATGTAGGAGACTAAAGGTAGTTCATTCAACGTGGGGATAGCGCCGCCGGCTCCGCCAGACATGGCCTTCGTCACTAGACATCTTCTTGTCGCATTCAACTTCTTATTCAGCATGAAGATTGAAGCAACTTTTCTACGGTTTGTGGCTCCAAGATCAGTAGAATTGTGTCTGCTGAGCCCTGTAAAGAGGTCTGCTGACAGCTGCTTGCTAAATCCTGCAGTGGATGCTCTGCTCTGTCGCAGCTCCAGAGATTCACTGATAACAGGAGGCGCTGTGAGAGACTTTGCAGCAGAACTCATGGCCTGCATGACAGAGGCGGAAATAGGACAATATACAATTGTAGGCGGAAGCAAAAACAAAGGACGGAAGTGAGGAAGCAGCAACAGAAGGATGCCATCGTCTCCTCGATTCCGTAGCAATGCTTTGTGATAAAAGAAATCCGAAGTGCACGCATTCACGGAGAGAGTCAACACATAAAAAATCTGGCATGTACATGACTTGGACATCATAAGTAGGTATCTTAAAGAAATCTGGACCTTCTAATGACATTTCGTTCACTGCCATGCTGGCATTGGCATCGCACAAGAAAAAAAACCGAATACTACACAATCTCAGTCCACGAGGTTTGCCATTAGTTCTTGAAATCGGAAACGTCAACTTTGAAAAAAGCCTGCTGAGCGAGCGAAACGCGTCACGCAAACGTACCAAAGCCATGGCTGCGTGAGCCTCTCTGATTTCCCTTGCACACAAGCTGCAACTTTTTGCTGCTGCGCGTTCCAAGAGCTGCCTCCCTCTCTGCCAAGTGCAGCAGTTCCAAGGCACCAGGCGTCAGTGAACGGCGGCTGTAGGGGGAGGCGGAGGAAGGGAGGGAGGGAGGGACCTGTCCTCCAAACTACACAATGGCAGTAGTCTTCCAATGATATTGCGCCACGTGTGCACGTTTGTACACGTGGCTCTATTTCATTGGTTGTAAATATGGAATTTAGGAAGGCTGAATGAAAGATCTACTTACTGTACGGAACCATATTCCCGTACATGCCGTACATATGGCTCATGTACGGTCCAAACCTGGTTTGTACGAGTGACCAAAAAAGGATGAGGAGCTCCTCCCCAAAAACGTAAAAACTGCAAACTCGGTTTGCAATTAGACGAGGTACCAAATAGGGTATAAAGTGAATACAACCCTAACTAGATAAGGGTGCCTGCCGCACGCGCGAGAAGATAAGGGATCTGATTGGGCCAATCGCGTTAGTCGCCACCGACCACGACTGTCACGTCACGTCCTGTTGTTGTTGCTGTTCTGTGACCTTGCTATTTTGCGACCTTGCGAGGAGCGAGTCCAGTCCCATCCTCAATGGCTGAGCTTGTGGTTGTTGTTGAACAAGACTCTAGACTCTAGAGGCTCGAAGCTTGAGGTTACCTTATTGTCGTACGACAATTGTGCATATCTTGCTCTGTAGGTACTGATACCGTTGTGCATGTACCACTGAGGCCTGCACTGGTTCTTTGGCGTGTGATTGTATCACCACAGCTGGTCGCTTATTGCATCGTTTGTTCAACAAGTCGTCAAGTACAAACGAAGGCTTTCAGACGAGAACTTTCTACCTTCTGACTTATGCTGGCCTGCCATCATCCTGAATCTTGTTTTGAAATCAACAGCGAGCACTCCAGATCCCAATACGTCATTTGCTGAAGGATCTGGCAGTGGCTACACCACATTTGGCAGCCTTCAAAATTGCCAAAAGCCCGAATCACAAATCACCATGCTCCATGAACAACAATAACAACTTGGGGACACTTCGTCCTAAGGGCATTACCATTCAGAGGGCAGACTACGTACACCACGCAAAAGAAGTATCCCAATGGCGATCCACCACGTATGTACAACTGACCACGTGGCACGTTGCCATTGGATGACGTCTCAGAGTACGGCCGCCGGTTCCAACCCAGCCAGCATCTTTTCTCGTCGCCTCACATTTGTCCAAATAATGCACGTCCGTACAATGGCTTGCAGATTTTGATACCCGTCAATTGAACGTCCTTCGATGGTGTACAATTGCGTCCAAAAACGTCCCACCGCGGCGTCCTAACGTCCGAGTCAGTTTAGACGGCAGCTCCTGCTGGGCCACACAAGGAGCTCCCTCTCCTGCTCCCCCAAACTCTGCTCCCGCTCTGCAAGCATATTTTCTGGCATATTTTCTGCTTAAAAGGATTTTTTCTCTATATTTTGTTGCTGTTTACTTGTGATCTGTATTGTATCGTATTGTTGTTCGGCAGACATGGGCAGGAAGTTCATCGTTGGCGGCAACTGGAAATGCGTGAGTCATATCATATGCCATCGCTCCCTCCTCTCTCCTCGCGCCTCTCTCTCTCCTTTATCCCTTTCCCCACTCTATATTTATTTCTCTGCCTGAAGCTTTAAATATTTGTGTTGCATTTTTTTTAAAACGATCGGGGCGTTAACTTACATTAGTCCAGGAGTGGGTAATGGAGTGAAAATGATATTGCAACGATAGTGAAGGGAGGAAAAATAAATAAATCAATGCTGGTATGCATGGTTTTGAACTAAAAAATCCATAACTTTTTTTTTTCTGTTTTGCGTGGCTTGCTGAATATCGCAAGTATGATTCCTTGGATCCTGTTCTTTTACTCTCCTGTGGCCTATTTAACCACATCTTTTCTCTCTGTCTTTCGCCTTTTCGTTCTTTCTCTCTCTCCCTCTCTCTCGCTCTTTGTCTCTCCTTACTGCCATCCCCTGGCTATGTTCTTCCGTAGCAAGTGCAATGAGAGCTACACAGATCGGTGAAAGGTTATTCTCGCACGAGTCTCTCCCTCCTTGCTGCCCTTATTCCCTGGCTCTCTCTCCCCGTCTTCTCCTCTATCCCTTCCCTTCTCTCTCACAGTCTTGCCATTTGTCTCCTCGTCCTCTTACTCAATCTACACCCTTTTGAAGGAGGTTTGACAAAAAGTAGCTTTTCCCCGTTGCCAGATTCAGCAGTGTCGTCTTCTCGGAAAGACGAAGAATGCACAGCTATCGCCCCTTTTTTATAGCTAATTCAAGCTTATTACAAGCGTGCTTGCTAACCAATCACGCTTTTACAGAATGCGCATTTTTGTAATGTAGGCATTGCCTTTATAAGCCACTGATCTGGTGACTTTGTATTGTATCTTGTCACTCCACACAGAACGGGACTCTCGACTCTGTTGAGAAGTTGGTGGAAGTTTTGAATGCGGGCGAAGTACCGTCGGAGGATGTTGTTGGTACGTTTTGTTAGAATCTAACAGAAAGAGGAGAAAGAGTGATTGCACAAGGGAAAGGGAAGAGAAAGCACAAATACTTCAATTGGTTTTTTCTAAATCAACAAGCGCACAATCTTCTTAAGAACGTGATTGTGTATTATGTTTTAGTGTTATAAGGTAGCGTCGACAGCTTTCGGCTTCAAATGTTTTGCCCGCTAGACGCCCTCTACTTTTCCTTTTTTCTTGCTCTTGGGCACCAAGCATTCGTACTGAGGGATCTTGCAACGACCTTCAAATGACATAGAAATTTGTACAAATTGTTCAGTTCAGTTTTAAGTCGTTTTAGTAGACTAAGTGACTAAGTGTAAGTTCAAATGGGAGACTCGTTTCATCCCTTTAGTGACAGTTGCTTGAATTTTGGAATTTCTGCAGAGGTGGTGGTGGCTCCTCCATTCATCTTCATTCCTATCACCCAAAAAATTCTCCGGAAAGATTTCGCAATTGCAGCCCAGAACTGTTGGGTGCATAAGGGAGGAGCCTACACCGGGGAGATCAGGTAAGCTGCCCAAATAGTTACACAGTTTCACAAGCTTCAACAAAAAAATCATGGAAAATCTGCATATCGTTTCATAGCAAGCAGTCAGGCTCAAAAATGTGAAGCTGAGAAATTTGGTTTCGTGAACCTTTTATGCCGTCCGTGCCCCTCCATCCCCCCCCCCCCCCCGCGCCTTTTTTTAAATCTACTCGAACGAAAGTGTGAAATCCTAACAAATTCTTGCAGCTCGAGCTCATCGTATAGTGATGATGATGTTGATTTCGATGGTGATGATGGACGTGACAATGCCGATAATGTCATAGTGGTGTTCCATTTTCTTGTCTTGTCTTGTTTGACTGTAGCTTTGGAGATTGATTGAATGTCTCTGTGCGTTCCAGAAACGTTCGAGTTCCACTTTTCCTTTAGCCTAACACTTCTTCGGTTTGACTCTTGGGCAGCGCGGAAATGCTGGCAAATCTTGGACTTCCGTGGGTGATTTTGGGCCACTCTGAGAGAAGAGCTCTCCTGAAGGAGTCAAATGAGGTGAGGCTCACTCTTCATTCGAAGTGAGAGCGGGCGGGAGGGAGAGTCGAGGCTGGAGAGGAAGGAGGGACGGAAGGGTAGAGTGAGCGAGAGAGATTGGGACTGAATTACGTGGGTTAGAGAAAGAACATCGTCTTCCTTTTTTCTTTTTTCTTCCTCCCCTTGGTGCCTTCCTCTTCCCCGTCTCTTTCCATTATTTTTCAATACCACATGAACCGTCTGTCTCATGTCTCCTAGGTCGATTTTCCTTCCTCCTGCTTTGTTCCAGTAAATTTGCAATTTTCTCGTTTTCCTGACTCTCTATACTCTGTAAAATATTTTCCTCTTTTTTCTTTTGTCGTGCAGTTTGTTGCGGATAAGGTGGCATATGCCCTCGGTTTGGGCCTGAAGGTGATTGCCTGCGTGGGAGAGACATTGGAGGAGAGGGAGGCGGGAACCACTATCGAAGTCGTTGCTGCACAAGTCAAAGCTATTGCAGGTCAGCTTCTAAAGAAACGTTTCACAAGGGAAAACGGCAAATGCAGAGGCCTGAAAGAACCATAAACTCGCCCAGATCGAATCTTGATATTTAAAGACATTCTGGAAGTTTGAGAACCAGAGCCTTTTCCACGAGCATCGTAAATGTAGGTCTCTCATAGTAAGAAAAACTTGTTTGATTATTTCAAACAAGTTGCATTGAGAGTTGCTAAGCTTTAAGCCAACAGGAGCAAACTGAAGATAGCGCAGGAAAGAGTGAGTGATCTCCCATCACCGCCTTTCCCTCACTGTCTCAAATGCTTTCGCATTATCTGTCATTTCATCTTGAGGCCGTTGGAGATGAGGGGGAGACAGAGACACACGCACAGGCACACACCCAAAGGACTTGTTTAGGACGGGAAAGGGAAGGATAAGGGAGCGTGTGAGAAGCATTTGCTGAGTAAATTTCACTTCTCTCTTCATCTTATTTCGACTTTTTCAGAAAAAATCAAGTCATGGGAAAATGTGGTGCTCGCCTACGAGCCCGTCTGGGCCATCGGGACGGGGAAAGTAGCCACTCCCGCGCAGGCGCAGGAGGTGGGCCTCCTATTTCTCCCACTTCCTCCCCCATATATTGGTAAAGCAAATCGAGAAACCATCACAAACTGAGGTTCAATGCCGTTCAATTAATGAGCATAGCAGGTGACAGTGACGGTCCTTAAGAGCATTCCTTTCCATAGTGATAGAGATGAACATGAGAGTGTCAGCATGGGTTGACAAGAGATTCAAGCTGTGCAGAATATTCGTTAGTTTACATACAGGTTGGAGCTGAATAACTTCCAACGCCGGGAACGGTCACAATGAGTCTGAGCTGAGTGATTGCTGGTGAAGAATTGGAATTGAACTATTTTCTAGGGCATATTGTCGTGGAAAAGTACATCATAATTTCGACCGCGGTTATGGAAAGAAACCGAGTTTGTACTTTACCTTTTTGGTAGTTATGTCCTTATACAAATTATGAGTATTTTATTGTGGCTTATGGAACGCCGCAGACACATGCCGATATCCGAAAGTGGATAAAGGAGAATGTCAGTCCTGACGTTGCTGAAGCGATCCGCATTCAATATGGAGGTAAGCGATTGTTAGGGTAGTGTTTGTGTTTGGGCCAAAGGAGAATGAAGGGGAGTTAACCCACAGCTGGGTTTAGGAGGAGCCTAAGGGTTAGGCCCATGTTTAGGGATAGGGTATGATTAGTCAGAGCTCCGGTTAGAAAAGTGGTGAGGGTTAGGATGAGGATTAAGGCGATGATTGGCGAGGGCTATCAGGTGCCAAAAGTTTCAAGCTGTAGGCCCCAGATTAGGGTTGGATTATTTTCGTTGTTGTTGCTCCAAAGTTATTGTTGTTGTTGTTGTTTACTATGAATGCTCATTCTTAACTGCAAATATATTGACATGCTTGAATTTGGGAATCTTCAGGTTCCGTGAGTGCAGGGAACTGCAAGGAGCTCGCTGCCCAGCCGGATGTGGACGGCTTCTTGGTCGGAGGGGCGTCTTTGAAGGTGAGAGCTTTTTTCTAAAGATCCTCCTTCAGCTCCTAAAACTTTTTGTAATTTCTTCTCTTTTCGAAAGTTGTCGCCATTGTCCAGACGACATGGCTTTTAGAGCTTTCCGGAGCTTCTCCTCATGTTTTAAAGTCATCAGAGCATGTTATAAAAAAACTCGTCCTGGAGCTTTTTTAATCTTTTCTTTTTTCTTCTTTAAGTTACTTGAATGCTCCGACAAACGGTCCTTAAGGTTTCTGGCTTTTGAAATGGTTCCGGGGCGTACGTTGGACCGTTCTTCCCAAAAAAAAATCTGATGGTATGTTTCTGACGGTGGGTGCAGGCTGACTTTTTGGAGATCATCAACGCCGCCACCGTGAAGGGCGCCTAAGCTTGTAATGTTGAGGGGGGGGGAGGGAGAGAGCGAGTGCGGCGCAAGAGAGAGAGAGAGAGCGAGAGCAGTGGTCTTTGTGTCCTTCGTTAGTCTAGCAGATGGTTTCCCATCATTTTGAAGATTTCTAGGTGTTGTAAGGGTTGTGGGGGGGGGAGGGGGGAGGGGGGA
>CM074820.1:795925-808357 GCA_037447605.1 Zygnema circumcarinatum
GTTGTAAGGGTTGTGGGGGGGGGAGGGGGGAGGGGGGAGGTGGGTGGGGTAGTTGAGCTCCATGTCTGGTTGTCAGCAAAGTACACTTGACCCTATATATTCCATATGTGAGTTTTTTTTTTCCCTTCTGGTGAAATAGAGCAAATCTGCAACTGTGAATCTCGATGTTCAGAAACCGTGTGTTGCTTTTCGTACTTTTGATGTTTAGGTCAAGGGTTTTTTGATGGTCTGAAATCCGCAAATTTAAGGTCTTGGGTTTGCTGGTGTAGGTTTCCAGCTCGTCGGGTCATTTGCCGTATCTGGTGTGCGCTTCTTGTGGTGTCAAATTTAGTTGAAGGGCTACTGCGCCGCTGTTTTTTTGCTTCTAGACTTGGGTTCAAGGAGAGCTGCACCGGCGGATTTCTGCTTCTCATTTGGGTTCAAGGACTACAATGCAGTAGGTTTTTTTGCTTCTCACTTGGTTCAAGGTCCAAAGGCACCGCAGAGGCGGGACCTTTCACCAATCGTACGGAAAAAAATTGGGCTCGTAAGAAGGTTCGAAAGAAAAAGGCAGGCACTCACGCACGGTTTATAGGGAAGATTTTAAGACTGAGGCAAGAAAGGTCCCAAAAACGCAAGGTCACGCAAGGTTTTGGTAATCGCGAAAAGTGGCTGAATGTACAAAAAAGTAGAACTTAAAGTTTTGACGATATAAGAACAAAAATTCGTCCTCTCAACTCCTGTATTTCTCGTCGCTATATCTATTCCCGGAGAAAAATGAAAATCCAAAATTTGGTGAAGGAAGACAAAACTTAGCAAAATTGTTTCTCTCTATATGGACAATTCTATTACCGCTGTTCAAGTAGATAAAGAAAGCGACTCTCTTCTCACACATAGCCTCCTTTACAGCCTGCCTTCATATCCCCGACAAAATATGTGTACGACGGAACATAGTCCCGACTCCCGCCACTCAATAATATTGCAAAAATTCCAATCGTACATTCTGACTACGGTACTCCTCACCCAAAAAACGCTTATGCAAAATTTAAAAGCACGTGTTGGTGCCATACCTCTGCAACACATTTCCAAAATTGGCCTTTCGAAACATTTCCATGCCGAAATTCGCGTTGTTCCTCATCTCAACAGCGAGCCCGTCCCATGAGCCCCACCACGCTCATCCCGCACGCTTGAGCTTGAGCTTGAGCCGCCTGCTCGTCGTCTTCCCCGTCTCTGACTGGAGCTGGGCCTTGAACCCCGTCTGAGAGGTGAACCCTGCCGGAGGGCCCGGCATCGAATTGTTGTGAATGAACGCTTTGAAGACTTCAAGTGCCCGCGCGGGCTGCATATAGGGCACCATGTGGCCTGCGTTCCGTACAGTCACAAACTTGAATTTTCCGCCATTGTATTCCTCCGTATAGCCTCCCACCTGAGCCAAAACCCGCCATCCCAGCTCTACAGGAGTGAGCAATACGCAACGGCAGGCGAAAACCGGATACCAGAAACCAAAACAAAAACCCACGGGAGTTTGAACTGTCGATCTTGCCATAAAGATGCTGAATCGGGTGTCACATTCAGGGATGGCCTGTATAATATAGTCATACTTAAAATACTTAAAACGTGTAACAAAGTCTGAAGGTTTATACTTTATTGACTTTAATTTATCCGTTTGGATTGAACAATTAAATATTCGATGACCAACATTCGTAATAAAGTTATAATAGGGGGTGAAACTTAAAACCTGTTCGTAAGTTTGAGACCAGAACGAGTACTTCGGTGATATTGCGACCCTGGTGCGGCGGAGTACTTCCAAAACTTTCTTGTTCGTAAGATTTCGAAGCCTGACACCCCCTAATACTTTATAACCGTAGGGCAATTTTAACTGCACTCGTCACACTGTAAGACGGATTTGGGGCTCGCCTGCTCGTCCAGGTACCATGCCCTCCACATCTCCGTCTTCTGCAGGTGCCCCTCCTGCTCGAGCTGCCGAATCCATCGCCTGGTTCCCATGGTGGGGATAGCGCTGTCTACATCGCCGCTGGAGGACGAGAGGCATCAAGGCATTTCCTTGCTGCTGTTAGCTCGTAAGGAAATGTGGAGTAACGGGAAAGAAGGGAGAGAGGGGCAGTAAGAAGGTGCTCGGAAAAGAAGGAATTTTGAACGGGGCAAGTGGTGGGAGAGGGCCAGCGTAGAAAATATTTAAGAATGGATGTTCCCTTTGGTGAGGTGTCTAGTGAATCGTACAGTCGAGAGAAAGACCGCTGGAAACTCCAAGGGCATAATGGGTCTATTTTCTGGAGGGTACAAAAAAGACGTGGTAATTGAATTCCAAAAGATTTAGGTTTATTTTATCGTCGAGGGGAATGTTACCTGAAAATTGTAATCTGCAAAGGTGTCTTCAGGAGCTCTCTGTAAATTGGGAGTACGCTTCCAATCGAGTCCTCTTCAAAGTATTGGAGCACGACTCTGCATGCTCCGCATTTAGACAATATATAAGTAAGTACCAAGAGGTTACAAAGAAAAGTAAGTGGAATGGGCCCTGACTGCGATGCTTCATTCCAGCAAAGAGAGTCAATACAAAGAACACTCTCAACAACTACGAGAAGTTCCTCCTCAGAATCTAGTAGAAAACATGCAGAATTGCTTCCCCAGTAAGCGTCAGCATTCGCTCGGAAATCCACCACTTGCAGAAAGTCGCTTTTGAAAGACACGCCGATCAGTTCCCGGATTCTTAAGCTACGAAAACTTACGAGCATTCAGACCAAGGATAGGGCAGGTTCGTAACGTTGGCGTGGAGGGCGCGCTGCACACAATTTTAAGCAGAATATATGTCAGCCCTTTGTTTTGTGTCTCGTCCTTACTATATATGTGAAACTGAAGTGGTTATCACATGTACCTGCACATCAGGGCGGTTGAGGTATGTCTCCACTTCGAAATGAATACAGGGGTCATACTCCCACGGGAAAGTCACTGCAGCCCCTGAGGATCGGAAGGTCTGAGATTTCTTGGCCAGCTTTCGGCGAATCTGCGAATGTAGATAAAGTTCGAAAAACAGAATATAAATCAGTTGGAAGACAAGGATGGAGGGATTCAATCTGTACCTAATCTGTTGGTCCATCTCATTTTGGATGCAACACTGTGTTGCCAGCTGTCTTGTACATCGTCAAGAAGTTGGGAGCATGTGCGATCATGATATTCTATCCGATATATCACTCAGGAAAAAAAATCCCAAAATGGAAAGTTGACAAAAAAAAAAGACGTTTCTGAGATCACATTTTTGTGCTTCATGTCAAGCAGTGTCTTGATCTGAGGGATGACAGCCGAAGGATGGCACATGTCGACATAGACATCGTAGATATTGATGTCTCCCTGCACCCACACTTGAATTGCAAGCTTCAATATCAAGGAGAATGTCATCTGCGAGTTTGGCTGAGTTCTCTTGCGTTTTCATTTAGAAAAAACAATCATTTCTACTCTGCGGGCCTTTGTGCTTGACAATGACAACAGTGTACCATGTCTGCATAGGCCTCAGTAAGGTAGTCGAGGCAGGCAGATCCAGGAACGTCCTCCCAATAGTCCTTCACACCACACTGCAAGGGGGGCAGTACATGTTTCTTTGAAGCTCAAATCCATAGAAAAACGAATTCATATAAGATAACAAACCTGACTCTACTGAATCTCACAGAGCACGTCTGGCATCTACCACGTTAAAGACATAAAGTTAGCGAGGACAGAATTGGCAAATCACTTGCTGAACCTCCTCCAACGTAAGACAACAAAATTGTAGGTTCATATAGAGTGGGAGGGACATACATTCTGTGTCAGATTTTGGTAAGCCTCTACTGAAATTAGAGCTCGTGTATACCAAAAATCAACTTCACCACGGTAGTCAACTGGTGGGTCGGTCCACGGATTGCCAACAGCAAACCCCTTAAATGGAATGTACGGATCATTCGTTTCTATGTTGTCCCATATGTGTTTTGCAAGTGTTGGCACATAATGACCTACGCAAATGATCCAAAGCAGCGAAGTCAGTATACTCTAAACTAAAATGCTTGAAGATTTTTGTCACCAATGTTTGCACGGTTTATTCCTTTGAGCTACTGTCATTAACTCATTTCTATTTCTTCTCACGGTGTCCATTTTCAGCAGACTTTCCGGACGCTTTCTCTGCATTTGCTACGCAATGGATAGAAGTAATGCTTGTGACTCACTGACTCTCAAAGAGAGCTCACTTACCACCATAAGATTCACCAGTGATATAGAAATCACGGCCCTGGTAATGCGGGAACTTCAGCAGCCATTTTAGAAGAAACTTGCGAGCATCAATGGCTGCAGCGTGCGCATAACAACGCAGTTATTAGATTTGTATGTACCATTCGTAAGTCGACTACGCATTTTCCTGTGTAGTGAAGAGAGGTCACTTCATAAAGGGGTAAAAGAGTATTGCCTACCGGTCTGCTTATCCCCCATCACATAATCCGATGATGTGTTTGAGTACGAAAAGCCAGTTCCAATCGGGGATTCCAAGAAAATCACGTTTGATTCTGCAGCATCGAAAGAGCAAGGTTGAATAAATTACGCTACCATCATCCGATCAATAGCTCTAGACACAGGCATATTCAAGGAACATAGTTCAGGAACAATGCGCTTACCACCCAAGATTCTAAAAAAAAAGCAGAGAATCAAAACAAATCACGACGATTTCTATGATTCCAAATCTAGTCATGAAGTCGAAGCTCACCGTGATTCCACGAGTGGTAGTTTGGGATGAGGCCATTGGCTGCCCTATTGGTGAAAAATGGTCCGAGTTCCGCAAGGGCTCCCACTCCGACTGATGAGCAACCCGGCCCTGCCAGATCATGTTGCCGCAGTTCAAAAATGTCAGCTCGAAAAATGATAAACAGAAGCACACGTCATGTTGTCTTGCAAAAACGTTGTCTTGCAAATGTGCAGGCTAAACAGCAGGAATCAGCTCAATCTTACCTCCATTCAGCCACAGTGTCAACGGCTTTGTCTCTGGAGACACTTCGGCTTCCACAAACCAATAGAACAGTGCCTTGCCGTGATCTTCATCAATTGTTATATAACCCGAGTACATCCTGCTCAAGACAGACCACAGAGATGTGGAAGAGAGCCAAAAATAAATATTGGTTGGCATGCAAATAGGGCGACAGCTCCACTCCATAACAAACGTCAGTGAAGCTTATTTATACGAGCAGCTTCAATATAATTAGAAAGCAACGATGGAAATATGGAAGTATGGACCTGTGACATTCTATTATAAGTGTATTACAGCAATGGCGCAGAAGGCCATGCAGATGGCCATGCTTTACTGTGATGGGAAGGCTTTGGATTTCAACTGATTGACCAATCAGCAAAATGCTTTCAGATTCAGCTGTAATGTTTCCAGCAGCGGTTGTAATTAGTAGGGCCATACATTTTCCAGCTGCTAAATAAAAATTTCAACGGTGAGCGAATAAAAGCATAACCTTCAACTTACTCTACAAACACCTCAAGTTCTTCAAAGGAGTACAAATAGGAAGTTCACAGAATTCATCTGCACAGCATTGCACTTTCAGCTTGACTATTGGAAACTTTGCTAACATTTTGAACGATGCAGTGTGGTCAGCTCTTCAACATGATACGATACGCAGGATGTAAAAAAAGAACAAAAAACCAAACACTATTACGCCAATGAACGTCCTCAGAAATAGCACAGCTCATAAATGAGGCGCTTCCTTCCTTCCTTACCTGAAACCAGCATTTGGTGCTCCAGGAAGACTTGTAATCCGGTCCTCCTCGAAGGCGGGGATAGCAGAAGCACCATTCGACTGCAAAATTAAAACTTCCAATAACAAAACACTGAAAAAAAAAGCCAAGTAAAATGCCATGACTCTTAACGACTAACTTCCTGCCCTCTTTTTCCAATCCAAGTTTCCTCCAGACTCCTCGCAGACACGTTTACAACCACTCGTCACTCAAGGTCTGACTTTTTTCCACGCTCCTGAAAAAGCTGGGACTTCAAAGTACCAAAGCAGCTTATCGCTTATCCTCTCGTCACGCAAACAGAAACTATTGCCTCCTAACACTCAGCGATGTGAACGGCTCCTCCTCGTGCCCAGCACTCCGCCTATAGCCTCCCTCCCTCGCTCCTCCCTCCCTCAGCCCCTCTCTCCCTCCAAGAGCCCGCAGCGCCCTCCCCTCCTTTTATACCTCCAAACTTTACCTTCCAAAACCCTTCCAAAACTCCTTCCAAATTTTTCCTTCCAAAACCCTTCCAAAGCCCTTCCAAAATCTCCCTCAGGACGCTGCCACAGAGGGCAGCAGCCCGCTTCCGTCCCGCCGGTCCGCTACCGGACAGCAGAGCGGGCTGACGTGGCGGTGGTTCCGTAACTTGCGGAATAGCACCAATCAGGACGCTTGGGAGCCTCGCAAGTGCAGAAATGGCCCCTTGAGGACCTGAATGGGGCGGGCAGGGAAAAACAATTGTACGTGACGTACACACACTTGCGATGACGTTATCGGACAAAAAAAGCGGTATGACGGCCAGGTACATCGAAGACCTGGAAAGGAGGGGAATAAGGAAAGTAATATTTCTCACTACTTTGTTTTTCCCCTGCCCGGCTCATCCAAAGGACATTCTTTTTTTTTGTTTTCGGGTTTTGGACTCGCCACGTCGACGTGGCTAAGTCCACGTCACGCCCATCTGGACAATTCAGTCGTGACCTGGAGCCACGCGGCGCGCCGTCAGGCGGCGGATGGGATTACGGCGCCACGTGGTGAAATCCTGCCCTGCACGCCAGCTGGAGGTCCGCACTCGTCGTCAGCAGTCAGCAGTTTGTGCAGAGGACGGCTCTCAGATCTTGGATTGTGCGCATAGTGGAAAAGACACGCTGGGAGCACACCTTTCACCTTTTCACCGTTCACCTTTCTCGACGGCAGGAGACGCGGGGATGAAAAGAGAAATGTGGTGTACAAAACGAAAAATAAGCAAAATAAAGAAAAAAGAGACATATTGAGGCGTTGTTCGCGTGGCCAAGTGGTAAGGCGTCCACCTCTTCCACCTCGTGGAAAACATGTTCCGATATCTTGGAAGAACGCCGGTTCGACTCCGGCCGCGAACATGGTTTCGACTTCAGGTTTTCGCAGCGTTCTCACTGACTGTGACCATGTCATTTGCTCGTGGCTCCAACATCTTCACTTGTTCAAAGTTCAAACCTATCGGCAGTAGGGCACTAGAACTAGCGGTGGAGCCGTGGAGCGAAACTCCGAGGCTCCGTTGGATGCGGGCTTTGGACGGCCCTTGGACTTTTCCAAGGAAACGCACCAACCTAAGAGTTTGGCGCTAGTGCCTGATTTTTTGGCGCTAGCGCCGACACTGCCACACGGCTATTTCTTATTGGCTGTTGCTGCGGCCACGTGACTCTTGTTTTTTTTGCACTGCCCTTTTTTTTAACAAGCCGCAGACCAATCGGAGATCAGTTCCTATCCCAAAATCGACGGCTCCAATCTATTAAGCCGTATCCAGTACTGTACCTGAGCCGTCCGATCTGTCGGCAGGTTCTCTAAACAATGGGATTTTCAGGAAGACCAGACTAGAAATTATATTGTGAACCTTTTTCGGGCAGTTACGGCATTCCCTAGACGTAAATAGTTTCAGATATTGTGCGCTTCTTATTTTTGAGTTTCAAGTTTCTTTCAACCTTTGTATTTCCTTTCCGAAAAACAAATGCTGTTTAAAACTTGACCGGATTCTACCATTAGCCAATTAAAACGCCCCTCGTGTCCAAAATCAAACATTTTTTCCTGCCCGATTACCTGTCGAATTTTCTGGCCGGTTCACTCTGACCGCTGAGACCTCCCCTGTCCAAGCCCGGGAGAGGGCCAGGGAGAGGGGGTGACTGGAAGAGAGAAAGAGAGAGAGACGAGAGAGAGTAGTGAGAGAGACAGAGAGAGAGACACTCCGTCATGGCTGCCTCTCTCCCTCTCCCTCTCCCTCTCCTCGCCCTCCTCCTCCTCCTGCTCTCCCTCCTCCTCTCGCCTGCCATTGCCCGACCGCCTACCCCTCACGGAGCGCGCCATGGCCATGGCGGCGAGGAGGAGGACGAGGGGGAGGGCTGCGCGGCTGACCTCATCCGCGCCCTCCCCGGGGCGCCTCCGCACGCCTTCAAGTGTGGCCCTCCCCGCTCCCCTTCCTTTGCTCCCGGGCTCGCTTATTGGCCATTAGCCATTGGCCATTGGTCACTGGTCACTGGTCATTGGTCATTTGAGCAATGTCTGCTTGAAGCGCAAGCCTTCCAGAAGGCGGGAGCAGCCCTGACAGTTTCTATGGCAGACAGTTTAACGGCGGATGGAGCCGTTCCGTGCGCAGGCAGTACTCGGGGTACGTAACGGTGGACATGGAACGCGGGCGCCATCTCTTCTATTGGTTCGCGGAGGCGGAGGAGGACGCGGCGCAGAAACCCCTCACGCTGTGGCTCAATGGCGGTACGGAACCAATCACAGACAGAGGGAAAAATAATCACTCATTGAGCTGCTGCATTGGTTTGGAAGGGACAACTTGTTGACTTATTTGCAAGAGAATTTCATTTTTTTCGATTATTTTCTTATCGAAATTTTCATTTAAGAGTGCCTTCTTTCAATCTTGTTGTTCAGGAGTCTCTGCCTTTTGAGTGCGATGTGAGGTTCGATTTTTTTTTGTATGTAAACTGCAAATAGATAAATAATGAATCACATTTAGTTTTTATTTTTTAATTTCCAATTGAATCAGAATTCCTTCTTTTTTGTAATTTTTTTTATTTTTATTTTTCACTTTTGCGGCATGTGCAGGTCCCGGATGCTCTTCCGTTGCAGGAGGCGCACTTTCGGAACTTGGACCCTTTTTCCCGGACAAGGCCGGTGCGGGCCTTATTAAGAACGAGTACACCTGGATCAAAGGTGAGATGCTTATGAGATACTTATTCTAATTTGCTAATTACTAATTTAATATTTATAAAATTCTAACTTACTTTCTCCCGTCCTTCTCTTTTTCTACATTCGTTCATTCTTTCGTTCCATCACTTTCTTCTCTCTTAGTTTTTTTTTTTTGGTATATTTGAAGAAGAGGAAGTTTCACGATCGGTACCTTCTTTAGACGGTGAATGTAGAGGAGTAAAGTGATGTTCTAAAAGTAAAGTGATGTTCTAAAGGTAAAATGATGTTCTAAAAGTAAAGTGATGTTCTGAAAGTAAAGTGATGTTCTGAAAGTAAAGTGATGTTCTAAAAGTAAAGTGATGTTCTGAAAGTAAAGTGATGTTCTGAAAGTAAAATGATGTTCTGAAAGTAAAGTGATGTTCTAAAAGTAAAGTGATGTTCTGAAAGTAAAGTGATGTTCTGAAAAGTAAAGTGATGTTCTGAAAGTAAAGTGATGTTCTGAAAGTAAAGTGATGTTCTAAAAGTAAAGTGATGTTCTAAAAGTAAAGTGATGTTCTAAAAGTAAAGTGATGTTCTAAAAGTTCTAAAAGTGAAAGTGATGTTCTGAAAGTAAAGTGATGTTCTAAAAGTAAAGTGATGTTCTAAAAGTGATGTTCTAAAAGTAAAGTGATGTTCTGAAAGTAAAGTGATGTTCTGAAAGTAAAGTGATGTTCTAAAAGTAAAGTGATGTTCTAAAAGTAAAGTGATGTTCTGACAGTAAAGTGATGTTCTAAAAGTAAAGTGATGTCGAGGATGTCATGTCACGTGATGTTGCGCAGAGTCCAACATCATTTTTTTGGAGTCGCCCGCCGGAGTCGGATTTTCGTATTCTGAGAACACTTCCGACTATGTGACGGGAGATGAGAGAACAGGTACTTGCGATTGTCCAAACAAGTAATTAGGCAAAAAAAACACGTAAAAACTAATCTGGTTTATGAATCGAAGGTGAGCAAAAATTTAGTTATTTATTTATTTATTTATTTATTTATTTTGCAGCTTCGGATACGAGAGAGTTTCTCTTGGGCTGGTTCAAAAAATTTCCGCAGTACAAGGACCGCCCTTTCTACATCAGCGGCGAAAGCTATGCAGGTATTTGTGCTCCATCCCTCTCATCCTTCTCTCTCTCCCGCTCCTCCTTTCCGGTCCATAGAGAGAAAGTACAGTCAGGAATAGAGGGAGGGGGGAGAGAGGGAGTGGGGTAATGGAGAGGGAGAGGGAGAGGAGAGGGAGAGGGAGAGGAGGAGCAGAGGGAGAGGGGCAGCAGAGGGAGAGGAGCAGAGAATAGGTGAAGCGGAGGACGAGGAAGAGCAGAAGCAGAGGGAGAGCAGAGGGAGATGGGGAGCAGAGGGAGAGAGGGAGCTGAGGGAGACGAGGAGCAGAGGGGGATGGGGAGGGGGAGCTGAGGAAGGGAGGGAGCAGAGAGAAAGAGGAAGAGAGAGAGGGAGAAGGATAAGGAGAGGAAGTACGAGAGAGCGAGGACGAGGGAGTAGGGAGGGGAGAGGGAGAGAGCGCGAGGGAGTTATAATTTATGTTTTTTAATTGCAGGGCATTATGTTCCGGACTTGGCGCACTTGCTGCTGAAGAAGTCTGCAGAGGACAAAGGCATCATCAACTTGAAGGGATTCCTGGTCTCTCTCTCTCTCTCTCGCTCTCTCTCTCTCTCTCTCTCTCTCTCTCTCTCTCTCTCTCACTCCCTCTCTCTCTCTCTCTCTTCCTCGATCCATACTTAACGTTGTCACAGCGGCTTTTCTCATCTATACCCCCCACAGAGGTTGGAAACTTTGAAGTTTGAACATTATTTTCTACACTTTCCTTTTCCTTTTCTGTTTTTTTCTTTTCTGTGCTGTTCTTTTTGGTTTTTTGGGTCCAAACTTTTTCTTTCCTTTGTTTTGATCACTTCGGTTTTCCTCTCTATGGGCAGCTCGGCAACCCGTGGACTGTGACAGATGCTGATTTCAAAGGACTCGTCTATTTTTGGTATTCCAGAACCCTGATTTCCACTCACACATATAACGAATTCTTAGCTCATGTGAGTCTCTCTCTCTCTCGTTTTTTCCCGCTCTTTTCGTTCGTCTCTCCCTCTCTTATCTACCCCCCTTCTTCCCTCTCCCCATCTCTCTCTTTCTCGCTCTATCTCACCCTGCCCTTCGTCCTCCCCCCCATTTCTCATTTCCTTTCCTTTCCTGTTCTCCATCTCTCTCACTGCCTTCCACTCCCTCTTCCTCTCCCCCTCTCCCTCACTCCCTCTCCCGCTTCCTCTACCACTCTCTCTCTCCCTCTCCCTCTCCCTCTCCCTCTTCCACTACCTCTATCTCTCTCCCTCACACTCTTCCCCTACCTCTCTCTCTCTCCCTCTCCCTCTTCCACTACCTCTCTCTCTCCCTCTCACTCTTCCACTACCTCTCTCTCTCTCCCTTTCATTCTTGCCCTATATCTCTCTCTCTCCCTCTCCCTTTTCCTCTCGCTCCCACCTCCGTGCCCCCCCAGTAGCACAGGTACAAGAAACCGATCCTTTGTAATGTCCTAAACTAAAGTGATTTCTACAAGAACGAACGGGTATAAATGGGGTACTTCAGTTCTCTTCTGTTCGATTCGACCTACCAAACCTAAAATTACGAGAATAGGCTTCTATTCAGCTTTACGATTTTTTTCCTGCTCCCTCATGTTTGGGTACAAATGGGGTACATCTCTGTCTGCAGTGTAATGTGGAAGATTATTGGAACGGAGTGGACGGCGATCTATGCTATGACTTAACTGAAAAAGTGTTCAGCGAAATTGTAAGGGCACACTTTCTCATAAAATCGTCCATCTCGTTCATCGTTCATCTCGTCTCGTTTATCTCTATCGTTTCTCTTTTCTTTCTAGCAAAATGGACGGTTAGGATTTGGCGATTTAAGCGTGAATTTTAATCTTTGTTTTTTTTTTTTCTTTTTCTTTCAGGGAGACATAAATTATTATGATATTTACGTGGATGTCTGCACATCGGGTCCCTTGGGACAAGCTGCCAAGCTCCTGGCTCAAGTAAGGGCTATTTTCCAGTCGGTGGGTACAAATGGGGTGTAAAATTTCCTAAAGAATCTCCTCTTTTTGTAACCTTTCTCTTTTCTTTCCGTGCACATCTGTTCTTTCAACTCTATAAAGTTAACTCCATCGACCGTTGGAAGTTATTGACTTAATCAAATTCAATTGGTGAGATTCGCGAGATTCACTTTGTAGAGTGCGTTTTACTTTACAGAGGGGGCTGAATATGAGGCGCAAAAATGTGACTTTACGGGGCGGCGCGCCGTACGACCCGTGCATCGACGACGAGGTGGAGGTGTACCTGAACCGGCCGGCCGTACAGGCCGCTCTGCACGCGGCCCACCTGCCGTACCGCTGGCAGGGCTGCTCGTGAGCCTCTCTCTCTCTCTCGCTCTCTCTTTCTCTCTCCCTCTCTCTCTCGCTCTCTCTCTCTGTCTCTTTCTGTCTCTCTCTCGCGCGCGCTGGTTGGGGGGAAGTTGG
>CM074820.1:821273-832291 GCA_037447605.1 Zygnema circumcarinatum
GGGGAAGAGGGAGGGGAGGGAGTGGTGGGGGGAGGAAGGTGGGGAGAGGGGGGGGAAGGGAGGGGGGGGAGAAGGAGGAGGGGAGAGGGGGGAGGGAGAGGGGGAACGGCGGACGGGGGCAATGAGAGGAAGTGGGAGACAGGAAGGAGAGGGCGAGAGAGAGAGAGAAAGGGATAAGAAGAGGGGGAGGGATGAGTGGGGGACTAGGAAGCAGGGTGAAAGTGTGAAGTGAAAGGGGGGGGAGGAGAGAGGTAGGGACTGATGGGAGGAGTGGGAAGGGAAGAGGAGAGAGGAGGAAGGGGTAGGAAGATGAATGGCAGAGTTAAGGAAGATGGAAATGAAAGAGTGTAGAGAACGGGAGATGGAAAGGAGGAAAGGGAAACAAATGCTTGAACGGAAGGGGAATGGGAGGAGGGGGCAGGAGACGGAGTTCAGCTGACTATGCAATACGCAAGTTGGGGAAATGGGTAGGTGTAGTGAGAGAGAGAGAAGGGAGTGGGGGAGTGGAGGAAGAGAGGGATAATGGGGAGGGAGAGGAAAGGGAATGTGAGGGATGTTTCTTATTCGAGGGAGAGGGAGTGGGAGCTTGCAGGAGAAGCAGCTCTATGTGAATATGGGCATTCAGAAGCTGCAGAAACAGATGGAGGAGAGTGTCCGGCAGAACCGCGCCTACCTTGACCGTAATATGAAGGCGGTGACGCAGAATGTGAGTGGGAGAGGAGAGGGAGAGGAGGAGAGGGAGAGGAGGAGAGAGTGAGGGAGGGCGATGGGGCGAGGAGGGGAAGAGGGCAGGGTGGAATGTGTGGAAGGGGGGCCGGGGAAGTGGGAGAGTGTGGGGAGGGGAAGGGAGAAATAGAGGTGAAGGAGGGGAGAATGTCGGGAGGGTAGGCGGGGAGTAGGAGAAGGAGAGGGACGAAGAAAGAGAGAAAGGAAGAAAGAAAGGTGAGGAAGGAAGGAAGGAGGGAGGAAGGAGCGAGAGAGAGAGAGAGAGAGCTAGGGAGAGAGAGCTGGAGAGAGAGCGCGAGCGCACGCGTGAGAGAGAGAGGCGGGGGTGGATGTGTGATATGGGGGGGTACGAGATGTTCCGTAAATTTTTCTTGGGCTGACCCGTCACCGCTCTTTTTTTCTCTTTATAATCTGTGTAGTTGATGAAGGCAATGCACACTGATTGGATGAAGAATGCGGACAGTACAATGCGCGGCTTTATGACCAACTTTGACGCGGGATATCACTATGTGGTGAGGTCTCTGGAGAAGCCAAAAGGGAGGGAGAGGGAGAAGGAGCTTACATGACTTCGTTTATTTCTTTCGTCCCCGTTTATGGAGATAGATCGTCAGTCTCTCTCTCTTGTTCTCTCGCTCTCTCCCTTCTCTCTCTCGTCCTCTCTTTCACTCTCTCTGTCTCTCTGCTCTTTCGCTCCCCCTCTCCCGTCGTCCTTCCCATAACACTCTTCTTCCTCCCACTCTCTTCCTTCCTCCCTCTCCCTTCCTTCCACTGTCTCTCCCTCAATTGAAGTTTTTTTTTATCTTTCTCACTCCCTTCTCTCTCTCTCTGTCTCTGTCTCTGTCTCTCTCTCTCCCGCATTGCTGCAGGAGAAGGCTATTCAGAGTCAGATTCGGAAGGGAATCGTCCCGAAGAAGCCGCATCAAAAAGTTGCTCGCTTGCGCTCCTCCTCCATTCCGCGCTCCCTTCAGATCGCTGCTCCCTCTCCCTCTCCCACCTGGAGGGAGGGAGAGGGAGAGGGAAAGGGAGTGGGAGGGAGTGGGAGTGGGCAGAGGCCTCCCGTTGCCGCTTCAACAGCTCTCGAAGAGGTTATCGCTGCCACTTAGTGCTTGGGAAATCATTGGACTCAAAATCTTGGGAAGGAATGGGAGAAAGGGAAAGAGAAAGAAGAGAAACAAGGCGCAAAACTGTCACTTTGTTGACAAATCGTCAGCTGTCATTGTGCGTAGTTCTCTCTAAACGCGTTTTCTTGTCACGTCACATCATGGGACGTGTTGTTTCACTTTGGACATGTACTTTGCAATTTTTCTTTTTGGGTACTGAAGGTGGGGTCTTTTCCCGATTCGCATTCTGATTAAAGCTAGTTTGTTTCAAAATTGCGGTGAAGCCATTCCGGATTAAGAGACATTTCTAACGCTGTTTGGCTATTGAATGGAAAGTCATAGTTGTGGCTGATGACTTAACGAGAAACAGACTAAACACACGAAGGTAAAAATTTATCAAGGTTTTATAAATCCATTGGACTCTCAACCACAGCCACTTTGAAGCGTTAAACCAACTTCAATCACATTTACCTTTTTTTAGTCATATTTTAGTCAGGGATTCATTATGCCCGTTAATAATCGTGGTGTCCAAAATGGCTCTTGGTTAGAATTTTTTGCATTAGTTACGACCCCTGGTTTTTTTTCTGGTACGTTTTCTAGGTGGCTCGATATTCGCAATGAAAGGAAAGCAAAAAAATGTTCATGCCCACAATACAAACAACCCAAACTTGACAGTTTTGGGCTTATTTACAAAAACCAAAATGAAGAAAATCAAAGATGTACAGTATCTAACTAAGATTGATACTTATTGACATTTTGAGGGCAGCTAAACAATAAAAAAAAACTATTTTTTTCTATAACTTCAGAGAAGGATAAAAAAGACACAACTCGTCAAATTTCTTACTCCCTACTTCCTACCCAAAGATTGACTCGGCGGTCTTTTTCCCAAAGACCAACAATCTCCAAAACTGGAATCAAACTAATTTTTTTTTTCTCAAGATTAACAAAAAATCTTAAATGGATCAAAGAAGCCCTGTTACGAGGTTTTATGTTTTCCGTACGTTCCAAAAACACGGAGCTGCTAGCATAGAAAAGGGCCCCATTCTTCATATTAGCTAACGTATTACTGCTAAGCGGCGTCGAAAAAAAGGCCTCTCAAAGGTAATATACAGAGAGAGAGATAGCAACGAAGCCGAAAAGTTGGGGGAAAAAGGTAAAATATGAAACGAAGAAATTTTGGGTTTTCCGGGTTTTGCCATGGATGCAAAGTCCAGATGAAAAAGAATAAAAAAGGGGCGAATTCTCGAGGAGCTTCCATATTCTGTTAGTTGCTATGAGAAGCGAGGGAGGGGTTAAACCGGACCTGCTTGTGTCGATACTGCCGAAACTGGTTCATGTAAAGCGAGGGAGAGGGGGGAGGTGTGCGAGGAGAGGGGCGAAGGGTAGGCCCCATCCCTCCCTTCCTCACTCTCTCCCTCCCTCCCTCCCACCCTCCCTCTCTCCACCCCCTTCCGCACTCGCTCTCTATCACTCTCTCACACTCGCTCTCTCTCACTCTCTCACGCTCGCTCTCTCTCACTCTCACGCTCGCTCACTATTTCCTTCATCGCTCATTCTCATTCGCGCTCTCTCTCTCTCTCTCTCTCACTCGCTCTCCCTCACTCTCCTCCACAATGGTAGAAGCTCGGCAATCCTTAGCTCCGGATCGACCATATCCGCTGCCACGGAGCCCTTCTTTGGCTTCGAAACATTACAAATCGTGCATCCATTTTTCGCCGCACTCAAATAGACTCTTGCTGTCAGGTCCATATTCTTCTGCTCATTCAACTCAACCACTCTCGGAGTGTTCTCTCCCAACTTCACCAGCTCCTCTATGCCTTCCGCTGTAATGTTCCAACACTTGGTAAGCCCCAATTTCTCCAACTTCCGGCCTCGCTTCTGTTGAATTCCTGCTACTAAAGTCAAATCCGAAAGTTCTGAACACTCGCTCAGAAAGAGCAGAATTAAGTTCTCAGATTTTGCTAAGATTGCGGCAATTCCCTCTCCCACAGAACCCCCTGTTTTGCCTAGTCGTAGGCTCTGTAGAGCCGTACAATTCTCTGCTATAGAGACAAGGCTTTCTGCTCCTATGCAGGAGCAGTCTCCTACATCTAAAACAACTAAAGAATTTCCCGAGCCCGATATCAGGAGAGATAGGGTTGCATCTTTCAGTCCCTTCAGTCCTGATAATCGAAGAGCTTCAAACTTTCGACATCCCATAGCAATTGTGGCCATGCTCTCATCGTTCACTACCACTTCCTCTCTCTCTCCCACCCCTCTGAACACTCCACTCTCTTCCTCCTCCTTCACCGAACGGTCCAACCAAAGCTCCCTCAAGTTTGGGCAGCACGTTCCCACAGCTGTCAAAAGCCCATTATCAACATTTTCAAGCTCCCATAATCGGATAGATTGAAGAGAGCTCCCACAAGCTTGAAATGCTCCCGCCCACTCTCTCTCTTCTCCCCTCAGAGAGAATCTCCCAAAGGAGAGATACTTCAACGATGTGGTTGCCGAGGTTAAAGTGAAAACATCCGCAGCAGAGAGAGTGGGAAAGGGTCTCTCACTCGCTGAGAGAGAGAGAGAGGTCAGCCGAGGACAGAGCCCCCCCAGTCTCTGCATAGCCCCCTGCATCCCCTCTCTCTCCCACCCACCTCCCCCCAGATTCAATACTTGCAAATTAGGGCAATTTTTTGCTAATCCTGCTACTCCCTCTCCGGTTACATCCCCACATGGATGCAGAAAAAGACTCCTCAGATTTCCTCCCAAACAGCTCTCTCCTAATGACTCAATTCCTGCATTTGAAAATGACCTCCCTCTCCCTCTCCCGTTTCCATGCGCTAAAAGCAGCATTGGTAACGGTGGTGGTGGCGGTAACGGATTCTGTAACCCTTGTAACAGTGCTGCCTGAGCCTGCGCATGGAACTGCGCCCAAAAATGTGCTAACTGTTGCCGTAATCCCACATGTGGTCCGTTATGGGGCCCAAATGGACCGAGCCCCTCCTCTTCTTCATTCTTCTTTTTACTGAACTGACCGAGCCATAGGTCCTCTAAAGTAGAACAATGAGAGCCAATGGTAGAGAGCCACGTGTCCGAGAGAGGCCCACATTCTGCCACGTGGAGGGCTCTCAGAGAGGGGCCCCACGCAGCCAAAAGGTGTCGGAGAGCAAGGTCTGAAAAGTGGGGGCAGCGGATAATTTGGAGAATTTTCAATGGGGAGCGGGAGGAGGAGGAGGAGGAGGAGGAGGTGAGTCTGGAAGAGAGAGGGAGGCGGGGATTTTGGGGGGAGGGCCGAGTGCCAGGTGGCAGCGTACGATTGGAGAGTATCTTGCTGACAGGTTCCATGCCTGCAGGAGGGGAGGAAAGGTAAGGGAGAGTGGGGGGGAGGGAGGGCAGGGGTAGGAGAGGTAGAGAAGGGAGCGGGAAGGGGTCGGTGGGAGAGGGCGGGGAGGAGTGGGAGAGAGGAGGGAAGGAGAGGAGCCAACGCAAATGTATGCTCCAACGCACAAAACGTTTAATTCGTCCATTCAGAAAGTGGTGGTTCGTCTAGATGTCCATTCTCTAATAGCTGGAGAGAGGGGGAAAAAGAGAAGGGGGTGAGAGAGAAGTGGAGGGAATGGAGAGAGACAGAAGAGAGTTTAGGGTTCGAGGGGGAAAGAAATTACCAGATTTTCCCACAATTGGGCAGTTTTCGATCCGCAGAGCCGTCAGCTGTTTGCAGTGTAACACAATCTGAGAAATTCCGTTGTCGTCAACGGAAACGCAATTTTCGAGCCGCATGGAACGCAGGAGGGAGCAGCCCCCGCTGATCGCAGTGAGCCCCACCGCATCCAAAAAGCCAAAGCGGCCAACCTCCTCTTCTTGCCAGTCTGAAAACGGAGAACAAAAGTAATGAAAAAAAAAGGATAAAAAATTAAGGACGTGCCAAAACGCGCGTGCTAGAAAAACGAAACACGTGGCATGTTTTACTTCTTGTTTGTTTGCTTGATTGTTTTTTTTTTCTGTTCCATTCTCCCATTCTTATTTTTTTTTTTGTTTTTCCCCTAATGACACCAAGACGCAACCGTAACAGCAATAGACTCCTGACAGCTCGATTCAACTGCCATTCCAACAGAGAAAGGGTAAGGGGGGGAAGAGAGTGGGCAGAGAGAGAGAGAGAGAGAGAGAGAGAGAGAGAGAGAGAGAGAGAGAGAGAGAGAGAGGGAAAAGGAGAGAGGGAGAGAGAGTGGGCGAGAGAGAGGAAGAGAGAGCGCACCGAGGTGCAGCAGCGCGGGGAAGGCGGAGGGCAGCGCGGCCGCACGTGCGGGGCGGGGTGGGCGGGCGGTGACGTGGAGGCGCTGGCGGGCGCGTTCGAGCGCGCGCCATCGCTTGCAGACGTGCGCGCACGCGCCGCCCGCCACGCGCGGGAACACGTGCGAGGCCAACACCGCGTCCGGCAGCCGCGCGATCGCCTCGCGCTCGCACGGCGCCATGCAGGGAGGGGGGGGAGGGAGCAAGGGAGGGAGGGAAGGTGGGAGGGAGGGGAGGAGGGGGAGGGGGAGGGGAAGAGGGTACAAGGGGGGAGGGGAGGGAGGGAGAGAGGGAGGGAGGGAGGAGGGAGAGGGGAAGAGGGTGCGAGGGGGGGAGAGAGGGAGGAATGGAGGGAGAGGAGAGGAGGGTGCGAGGGAGGGAGGGAGGGAGGGAGGGAGGAAGGGAGGGAGGGAGAGAGGGAGGGGTTTCGAGGGGGGGGGCAGAGGGGGGAGGCGGAGGGGGGGGGAAGGGGGGGAACGGAGCGGGAGAGGAGAGGGAGTGTGCGACTGTCAGCGAAAATTAGGGTTAGGGTTAGGGTTAGGGTTAGGATTAGGGTTAGGGTTTCCCGGAGCGGCGGAGGCGGCGACCGTTGGATTGTGGATTGGGCCGTTGTGACCTTCCGTATGTGAAACATGTACGAAAATGCACGGATATTTAAACGGGTGTATGTTGTAAAGTTACAGTTGCGTATAACGTTCCGCAGGACGACATGCAACAGAACAGGTACGGATCAGCGATGGGGTCATGATGAAGGCCATGGCATGACGGGGGCATGGACAAAGGCAGAAAGTAGAGCCCATGTGGACCCGTGCGGCCACAAATGATCCATGAACGCAAGACAACATGCCCACGGCTCTTTGGACGCAGGCCCGGCAACGGGAGAGGAGGAGAGAATGGAATTGTATCCCATTTCATGCGCAATGTTTGAGAACGTTTGTTGGAGGCAACAAGCATGGCATCATGCCCCAGCACCACCTCCACATCATCTAAAGGGAAAGTTGTTTTCGTGTTAACTAAAGGCCGCCACGCAATGTACGTATATACATGTCCATGTGAGTGCTTCATCCCATCCTGAGAGAGCAAAAGTGAGCTGTTCTTTACATCTGAGGTTAGAACCCCTAAGAGGGGGCCTGCCATTGGCCACTAGAAGACCTCGCCACACGTGTGTGTCATACATCTTGTAGGACCCTCCATCATGGAAAGCATGAAGCGATGTTCCCACAAGGAATGGTAGCGTGGTTGTTCAACACGGCAAACATTCATTCCACATCCGTGCCTTGTGACCCATCTCGCATACCCGCTCTGCCTGAAGCCGCATACGACCTCCCTCGCCCCTCCACAGCGAGTATGGGAACATGGGTCAACAAACTTGCGAATGAACAAGACTACAACAAACCACGAATTCAGCGAAGTTGAGAAGGTCGAGCAGTGGGTTGTCCTCGCCTCACTGCATTGGCCTGCCACGAGGGGGAACAACAGACAAACCCATGATGCTTCTTCAGTGTTGGGTTGCAGCTCCATGTGAAGCGTACCCTGTTTAACTGTTTTGGTGACTGCAACTACCATCGAGCTTACCTCATTGTTGCCCATGGAAGGGGCTGCGGGAGGCTGCATGGGAGGGAAGGTTTCCGTACAAGGAAACGGGTAACAGTGCCAGCACTGATGCATGGAACCGGGAGGGTCCATAGAACTCGTCCCTGTGTTGCATGATCGCCCAGCTTGTGTGTCAAGAAATTCAGCAAAAAAGCAACAACAAGAATAAGGGAGGGGTTCAAAGATGAGCATTCTTCCAGCGCCTATTATTTGTATGCTCCTCTGATTCAGAGTTCAAGCGAAAGCCCTGTTGCAATTCGACCATAATGGGGAGATTCAACCATTGATGGGTGCAGCGGAGACGCTTATGTGCCATAAGTTTATGTTCACACGAATGTAAGTGCCACGTGGCCCCAAACAAATCGACATTTTTAAGGGAACACGTCAGCGCATAAGAAGAGCAGCATGTTGTTATGAATGTCTTCCAGATTCTTTACGTTTTTGCACTTCAGCACTTACTGAATGCTAAGAGATCCCGTTCCATCGCTTCGTCGATACGTTCTGGACATAATAATAGACAGACAATAAGAAGACAGAGAAGCAGAAGAATGATTAGAAGAAGAGGAGAAGAGAGAGCATCAGAAGAGTTAGACTCTGCCTTCTCCCGCAGATACGACAAGGTGAAGGAGCTTCTCTGACTGCTCAAACTCCTCAGTTTAAACTTTGTGCTGGGCAAGATTTGTAACACAAAGCGAATAAAAGTAGAAGGGAAATGTAATGCGGAGTATTATTGAAACGGAAGGTCTACTTGACCTACTGTTACTTTGTCGCTTTGCGTCCGTACGATCGAGCAGCCACTCAAAGAAACATTTGGGCCTCCTCCGTACAGTTCGCTGCTGTCCATAGTCCATCAATTCGGTCCATAATTGGCTCACATCGTAGTGAGATTTTTGAATATATTGAACCACCTAGCCAGAAAGTACGCCCCACAAAGAAAAAATCGATCCAAGAAAAGTTGACAAAAAGCGACTCATCATTAGACAGCGCCAAGCTTCTGCGATGTCTTAAATGTAAAAAAAAAAAAAGCCACATAGTGACAAAAGGAACAGATCTGCTTTGACTATATCGAGGTCGACTTTGAAGCCATAACTTTGCGTGCAGGACTGAAATTTAAAAAAAAATGAGCAAAATTCTGGGACTTCAAATTTCATAGAGAACAAAAACAAAGGCAAATGACCTATTTTAGAAACAAAAAGATGATTTTTTTTTCATACCTCATAAAGGCGGCGCATTCTTTCATCCCCATATGTGCAGTAAAGCACGGACGGTCGGCCAGCCTGAAATACGAATTTTAGGTTTCCCATAAAGGCAAGAAAAAAAAACTTCTTTCTCACTATAAAAGAATCTAATTTTTCCAGTCAGATAATAAATGGGTTTTTTTTTTCTTGACTTGATTTGATACTTTATGGCAGGGATGGGAGAGTAGGAGAACTCTGCTCACAAACATTGACTCCTCACATTGAAAAGAGAAGAAAAGGAGGGAGCGAGAGAGAGGGAGAGAGCGAAAGGGGGGGAGAGAGGGGGAGGGAGAAAAAAGGATAAAGGGGGAGAGCGAAAGGGGGAGGGAGAGAGAGGGGACGGGAGAGAGCGAGAGAAAACGAGAGGGCGAGAGCGAAAGGGGGAGAGAGAGGGGGGGAGGGAGAGAAAAGGAGAGAGGGGGGGAGCGAAAGGGGGAGAGAAAGAGAGAGGAAGGGAGAGAGAGCGAGAGAAAAAGAGGGTGAGGGCGAAAGAGAGAGAGAGGGGAGGGAGGGAGAGAAAGAGCGAGAGCAAAAAAAAGAGGGGAGAGAGCGAAAGTGGAGAAAGAGAGGGGGAGGGAGGGAGAGAGCGCGAGAAAAAAGAGAGGGGGGAGCGAAAGAGGGAGAACAGTGCGGAAAATGGGGAGAGAGAGAAGAAGGAGATTGAGCACTCTCTCACTTGCCCTGTAGTGGTAATAGTGATAGGGTGGTATTTGTTCTAAGTACCATGGACGCAGCCATCCATTGGAGCATGCTCTTTATTTGCGGGTCCCCTCCGAACACTCCGCAGCCCCAATTTCCAGTCGCTATTGGAATATTCTTATTTTCCATCTGGTAAGATAGAAAGGAAATTTAATCCATTTAATCCTTTTAATCGTTTTGATCCTCTTAATCCTTTCAATCTTAGTTAGTCTTTTTGATAGTTATGCCGTCTTAAAAAGTCACTACATTCACATGAAAAGGTATACAACATCATCTTGCAGTGGAGACTCGAATACGACAAGAATTATTACCGGACAGAAAAGACTTTCCTTGAAGCCGCAGAAAGCCTTGTTTGCTTCCCTGCCACATTTACAAAATAAGAGTTTTGTCAGAGTTGAGAACCTCTTCCCCCCTCCCCTCCTCTCCCTCCCTCCCTCTTCCCCCCTCCCCCCTCCCCCCTCCCACTTATTCTCTCTCTCTCTCTCACACACACACACACACATAGCAAGCTGCAATTTCTCAATTTCTGCTTTCTCTCCATCTCCACAAATTGAGAATTGACTCATCTCCTCCACTTGAAGCATCGATATATCGGTGCATTCACAGTATCGAGATATACCGAAGCAGGCAGTCCGGATCATATTGCTTCTCCATGCTCCATGCTGCATGCTCGAGAGCATCCATTCCCAGAATTGTCGTTTTCCTCCTTTGAAACGAGTCCAGAGGCGTGTTATCTCGATGTTCTCCGATACAAGTGAATGCAGATCCAAATCTATTCGCATCATCAAAATCAAAATTCGTTAGAAACAAATTGGTTAGTCATTCCCTGCTAATGGTCCATGTCATAATCTCCGTTTGCTATTTTCTTTTGAAGTTATAACCAACTTTTAAATAAAAAGTAACAAACAAACAAAAACAAAGTAATGAAAATGGTTAAGCTTTATGATACTGCCGCAATTTACCCTTGGTAATTTGTAAATCTCTGGGCTCCAATAACCTCGATTGTTTCACGATCGCTCATTCGCGGGCAAATTAACATCCCCACCAGCAATTCCGGATATTGCATAAAGCGGATTTCTTCCTGCAAAACCGGGCAATTAAACGCATCTCCAATGATATTTGAACCATTCTCTCCCTCCCCTCCTCTCCCCCCCTCCCCTCCTCTCCCTCCACTCCTCTCCCTCCACTCCTCTCCCTCCACTCCTCTCCCTCCCCCGTTCCCCCCCGCTCCCCTCCTCTCCCTCCCCCGTTCCTCCCCCACTTCCCTCCCCCGCCCTCTCCCGCCCCTCCTCTCCCTCCGACGTTCCTTCGCCTCCCCTCCCTCTCCCTCCCCTCCTCTCCGTCCCCCTCCCCTCCCTCCCCCGTTCCCCCCCCTCCTCCCCCTCCTGTCCCTCCC
>CM074820.1:832301-887636 GCA_037447605.1 Zygnema circumcarinatum
CCTCCTCCCCCTCCCCCCTCTCCCTCCCCTCCGCTCCCCTCCTCTCCTCACTCCTCCCTCTCCTCCTTCCCTCCCTCTCCCTCTCCTCCTTTCTCCCCCTCCCCTCCCTCCTCTTCCCCACCCCCCCACCCTTTCCCCCCCTCCTCGTCCCCCCCCCTCTCTCTCCTCTCCTTTTACCCCTCCTCAACCCTCCTTTCCTTCCCCCTCTCGCTCCCCTCCTCTCCCCCCCTTCCCTCCCTCCTCACTCCCACTACCTCCCCCTCGTCCTCCCCTCCTCTCCCCCGTCCTCTCTCCCCCTCCCCAGCCTCCTTCCCCCCTCCCCCCCCATCTTCCTCTCCCCCTTTTTCTCAATTTTCTTTAAAACATTTAAACAATAGGATAAGAGAAAGTACCCCCCCCTATTGCATGCTATGCCTAATTTTAAGCACTCGCCTGTGCACAGCCTCCCCTTAATGCGCCACCTCCGAAATATTTGTTTCCAAAATTTACTTGCAGGCAGTTATTTCCGATATCTTCAATGGGGCCTGCAGAATCCGCCACCTGCATGCATAAAAATATAAATTTCATTGGAAATGGAATTCGTGGGAATGCAATTTTGTCTCGCTGAAGCATATTGGGTGCTACTTGAAACCCTTTTAAAGGTTTGCGGAATATCAAAAGTATTTATTCTACTATCGAATGTAACGGCATGATACCCATTCAGGATATACCACAGCTAATCCCAATTCACATGGAAAAGTTTCCTCAAAGAGTTAAAAGATTTTTTTTCATTATTCGAGGTCATGGAGAACCACTTGTTCTATGTTTCCTAATGAGAGAAAAAATCAGTTCTTTTGAAAGTGTGATGTTGCAGGCGATATTTTAGACATCTTACAACAAATTCACAAAGGGAATGTTTTCCGAAATCCTTATAGGGATGCAGCGAATTTTTGTATATCAGCACTTTCCGCTCAATCGATATGTTTCCTTGAGGCACAGAGCGGCGAATAGAGTCGAAATAGTTCAACAGACAAAGGATCTTCTGATATTGAAAGTTACCGGGCGCATGCAGCCGCCTGCACACACATCCTTGGCGTCTCTATGCATGGATTAGTTCATCAATTCCTTGAAAAAACACATTCAAGCAGTACTGAACATTGGAAACCATGGAGATTTGACTTTGTATTTCCACATATGATAAAGTCCATGAATGAGTTTAGACTGTTTAGAATAAAAAGAATGCCTCACAATCAGTCAAGGCGATAATTGAAAATAACGGAAAGGGGGTTGCTATTTTAGCATGAAACGAACCCAAACAGTCCGTCAAAGTTGATGTCGGGAAGGTGATGCTCGGTCCGCCCCTTCGACGGATATGCGCAGAAAAAGGCGCAGGCCAAAAGGGATGCTGCAAGTTTCTGCAGATATAGAGACCTAAAAAATTGTTAGGAAACTACACATTTTCAAGCAAGTGAGTCGAAAGAACATGATCAATGATCAACATGAATGTATAACTTCTTTATATACTCTCTCTCTCTCTCGCTCTTTTTTTTCTCTTTGGTTGCTGTTTTTCAGCTGTTGCACTTCACTCAGAATGGCCTTTTTAAAAAGTTTGAAGAATGCCTAAATCACTTTTTTAGTTTCTTTGCATCTCATCACATCGCAGCCACATTGGCAATGATATTTTTCTTTCCTAGTTGGCTTCTTCGAACCATCAAAGGAGTCATTTCATTACCTGACTGATCATCGAGATGCTGCTTGATCCAGCCGTCAACATCTTCAACTCCATTTTCAGACAACTCCAAATACTCCGGTTCTCATGTAGAAGAAAAGGGAGCTCCGCCGCCTTCGTTGCCATGAATGGCACCAGTTCTCCCAGAACATGATCTTTGTCTGGCCGCCCCAGCTGCAGGAATACCATACAATTCCATACAATATCAATTAACTGATATACCTTCATACTTGAAAGAAAAACTGCTGGAATCGTAGCAATCGAACTCCATAGGGGTGCGAATTCGGTTGCCTTAAATGTGACTGAGTCCTCCTTCGACTATTCAGGTCAAGCAGGTGTGCATTTACCTGCTCGAAAAATAGCTCCATACCGCTCTTCAAGTTAGGATCGCCATCACTCAGCCGAAGCTCCCTTCGAATATCAACGATGAATTCCACAAGTTTTTTGGCAGAGGTGACTTCGCTTACATTGGGTCCTCTTGCAAGAATTGCAAATAATTCCTTCACAGTCGCCGGCCACTTGTATTCAAATTCAGCCTCCTCAAGTGGACGCCTGTGATCTTTATCGTAATCACAAGGTTGAAAACGTTCAAAAGAGAGTTCGTTGGGGCGGCTCCTTGGATGGCTGCTCGCCTCTCCAGAAAACCCCATTCCTGCCATAATTGACAAAAAGCCCAGAAACAAGTGCATAACAGCTCAGAGAGGAAAAGCTCTGAATTCGATTACGCTATACCCTACTGCAGCACCCGATCTTTAAAGAAATGCTGCTGAAAACTTCCAATTTATTTGCAATAGCGCAGTGCTTCATCGGATCGAAGCAGGTTTTGCATGCCAGGGAGAAGTCTTCTTGGCAGAAGTAGAAAAAGGCTTCACCTCTAGCTTTCACTAAGCCAAATGCTTCCCTTCTCGTGGAAGCCGTCTTGAGAGACAAGGCAGCTGCAAGCAGGCAGGCTCCATGGGGAGCCATGCACGGCCGAATTAGAAAACCTTTCTGCATGATCGGCGGGCTTTTATGTGCCTGCTCAAACAGAAAAAGAACACTTTCACTTCCAGTTGCGGAATTTGTACGATTCCTGTTACCTTATGGGAAGTCGTACTGTGTCGTGCGGGACCGTACAGCATGATGGGCTCTGAGCTTATTCATCGCCTAAGCCCTTATAAACTATCCATGCTAGAATAAACGCTATGTGCTTAGGTCCTTTGCGACCAGTTCCTCTTGGTTCCCTATAATGATTTTCTCCATGTACATTTGATGGCCTCGCCATCGTGAGTTCAATGCCATTTTCCTCTCTCTATGAGCTTTATTGAGGCGGCTATACGAACACCTTTTGGACTTTTTGAAATTGTCCAATCGTGTTAAATCATTGAACGCCGAATTGCAAAGAGTCACGCCATGACATTACAGGGCAACTGCTTTGTTGAACACAGGGTTGGAGTTCAAATACCCAGAACCCATGGCATAATGGGCTACACAGAAGTTCCTATATTCATATATATTGCATCGAGTGGTATCAATCTCATTTGGTTTGTAATGATAGATATGATTTTTTCTCTTTCTAATTTTCATTGTTCACCTTCCGTGCCACTCGTTTTGGGTTGATCCATCCGTAACGACTATGTTCTTGAAACATAAAAGTAAATAGACCACGACTAATGACACGACTAACCATGACTAAACCATGACTAATGACAAATTTGCATTGCGTACAAGATCACTGTCGTGCTACCATTTTAAATGCTTTGAGGCAGGACCATTTTTGAAGAGCATAGACCAAAGCAAAAAATGAAAGCATAAACCAAAAAAAAAAGGGGAGCGAGAGAGTCATAACACTCTCCAGCCCCTCCCTCCTTCCCTCTCTTTCTGCATCTACTGCTTTTCAGTCTCACAAAGCTACCCAACGCTTCGTAGCCTTACAACGAAACCCTAAAACTGACTAATGCTGTGCCAAATTCAGGCAAATTCAGCGGTCTAGATTTCGAGTACAGGCCCAACTGCTACATAAACAAAAAAGCAAAAATAATCCTAATCCTATGACACCTACACAACCCTCCTCCTATAAAAAATAATAATAATAATAAGGCCTGCAAGCCTTGCTGCCATAGAAAAAAAATGACTTCTCCTCTGAGCTGCATTCCTCCTATCCAATACTAATAATTTCTCCCCATCTAATTTCTATGCTTGCTCATAACAATAGGCTAAGGCAATTTGAAGTTTCCTAACAATAGCTTTTATTTCATTCTATCACATAAAATTGCATTGCGGACAAAAATGACTCTTCGTAGCAAAGAATACAAAACTTAGGCTGGAGAAACCCTAAACTCGAGGAGCAGAAACCGACGATATATTTAAACTAACCCAGAAAAAGCAGAAAGTTCTGCAGATACTGAGTTCGGCCCTCACCTACTCTCCATATCTTTGCTGTGCTATTTTCGTATAAAGGAAAGAAGTAGAAAATTGGAACACCAAAAAAAGGGAACAAGTTCCCTCTCAAAATTGTTAATTCCGAATTTTTCTCGTCACAGAAACATGTATGGCTTTTCACCACTTTGAGATGCCTCCCGATGCTTCGCAATGATTGGCTCATAGTGATCCGCGCCGCCGCCACACCAACCTGCAAACTCAGTTTAAAACAAAAAACCGTCGATTTGGCAAGGTTGAGATTACAGACTTCAGTGGGCACTATGAGCGTCAATGCTCAGAAACTGATTACATGAGTATGCTTAATTTGGTTCCCCGCCGGCCTCTTATGAATGACTATTTCGAAAACCCTAAAAATTCAAACACTAGTTCATCATATACTGGCTTATGATTTGCGTGCAGAGCAGCACATACCGGTGCCCTTCATGAAGAGGAAAATTGGAGTTTCCGAAGCAACTGCCCCTCCTGGCCGGTGAGGCAAAAAGAAGAGGCACGAATTCGAATCCACCATGCCATCAGCTCCATGTGCTTGCACCTGCACCATGCAACAAGGCCCCAAAAAACACTTCCAAAAGACTCAGAAAAGGATTTGAGCCAGCCACCTCCAGCTTTAAGCATTCTCCATCCTCTCCTCCCTCACAGTAAACTCAAAACGTTCCATAGTTCAACCCAAAACAAGTTATATGGTATCTCCTCCTTCCTACTACTCACCACAAACACTTCACATCCGTATTCAGAGGCGACGCTCTCGATTGCTATATCATCGCCAAAGGCTGCAGCCTTTCCCTGACGGTTCTCCTCCACCGAAAGCAGCCCCTCCTCTGTGTACTGCAGAGTTACGATGTCATGCTCATCCTCGTCGCTGCCGCATACAGCCATGAACTTGGTCCAGCTCGCGCCATCGGAAACGCTCATGCATTTCTCCTTGTATACAACCTCCGCTGCTGGTTCTCTGCAATCGGGAACGGAAACGGAAACAGTCCGCAAATGAACAAGCATGGAAAAAGCAAGTTCAAAGTACTTCCTGTCACTTCCCCTGCTTTGGAGACTCAAATAAGCACTTCATCACCCTGAAACTTAAAACATAAGACTTGGAAAGAAGTTACACAGAAAAAGAAAAGATTCGTCTTTAATGGCTATTGCAGACCGCTAGATAGAACATCCTTAAAGATCGTTTACATATCTCCTTGTTCTCCTGGAGACAGAATGTACGCAGACAGTGACATGGAGCAGTTTCCAGCTTACTTCCAGCAAATTTACAATTCGTTGCAAGAATACCATCGCATCCATCGAAACAAGAGCAGATTGCAGTGATAAAACGAAGGATCACAGACAAATAAAAAATGAAAACGATAAATCATACATATATAACTCAATAACTTCCGACAGCACCGAGCTCTTTAAGCATACCCACCTGTTCATTCCACACAGAACCAAATCTTCGATTGCTTGGTCCATCGCAGGTCGTTCCGACTTCTTCGCAAGCAGTTTGAGCTCCTGAACTATGTGCACTCCCCATCCTGACTTCAAATCCGGCGAATACAGATTTTGAATGGCACGATCCGTGCTTTCTTTTGCAAGAACACCTGAAGCATAATCCTTCCAGAACCTTCTCACTACCGCCTGTCGTATATCTTGCAGGCTTCCTTTGGCCCCCTGCCCTAAGATGCGGTGCAGGGCAGTAAACAAACAGTTTCCATCGGAAGCCACATCTCCTCCGTGGTGTAAAGTGAACAATTTCTGCACTTTTGAAACCGGATGAGTCCACACTACACCTCGTGAAGCTACAGCAGTAAGGGCTGATATCTGCACATCTTCCAAGCCACAGACACTTTCCCACTCTAGCTCCTTCACTTCAGTAGTTGTAGGAGCGTAATCTGTCTCCGAAATACTCAACCTATCGTCATCATCATCATCACGATTTGCCTTGTTTCCTCCCAAACTCTTAAAATCCAAATCCATATCCATCTCCATATCCAAATCCAGGTCCAATTCCACATCCCTGTTCGGTTGAATGCTATCTGTCAGCTGCGCATTTCCGCCTCCTTGAAGATGCCCCATGTTTGAATGTTCGAGCCTTGCTGCTATAGAGCACCCCTGGCTGCTCGCCTGCTGGTGCAGGAAGGAAACTGGAGAGCTCATTTTCATCGCAGAGCACTGCGCATGTGAAGAGGATGCCTCTCCTGCCAGAGCGACCTCTGAGGCCAACTCTCTGTCAACCAGAGCGATCCCCATCCTTGAAGACTTTTCCTCTCCCTCTCTCCCTCCCTCTCCCTCTCTCCCTCTCTCCCTCTCCTCCTCTCTCTCTCCCTCTCCTCTCGCCCTCTCTCCCTCTCTCCCTCTTTCAGACCCCTGCTACCAAAAGTCGGGGAATCCTGGTTCGAAGTACCGCTACCCCACCTTTATTCACAATAATTTATTGCTGCCCAGACGTGTATTGTAACAAAAAACTTATTGTAGGGAAACTCTGCATTATCTGTCCGGGATACAATGAGCTTCAAAGAGTCTTTGAGTCTTTGCAAGCACAGCAAAAACTCACTTTTTCTTGAGATCTATATGCTTCCGCGGCAACCTTTTAAATTATAACATTACATTTCCTATGGGTCCAAAAAATTGCACGAAATTTCACTTAAGAACCGTGCTTATTATTGCATATCACTCAGTTCCCAAACTTCCAAGGCCTGCTCAGGGCCAACCCTGACAAGAGGCTCCCAATTTTCTTCGTTCTGAACGTTGGGGAAAAGACTGAATTCCAAAATGTTGCGGACCAAAAATGAAAAACCTTTCTGAAACTGCCTTACACGGGCAGGAAATTAAGAAGAATCTTCTCACATACAAAACCGGGAGTTTCAGGATTCGGTCAGCGGGAAAAAGGGATCTCTCCCACGCTTTCGGGCAGACAAAAAAAAGCTAAAATGTCAGCGAAGCAGCCACCAGGATGCAATCCCCTCAAAAAAAAATTTGGACCCCTGGCGACCAGGTTCAAGTAAACCCCTACCGCCACGTGACGCCCATCCAACCGTCCATTTGTTCGAGCGGTGAAATCGACGGTCTTGCTGCGACTGCGCACGGACGGCATGGCGGCGGAGAAGCTTCCCACTGCGTCTAGCTGCGCTGCTTCCAATGCACGGTCGTCACGTGTCACCCCGTGATCTGCGTGGCCAATAGGAAGCCTCTCCGGGAGCGCTCCAGCCAATCGCGAGGCGCCATTCTGTTCGCCGTCCGAGCCGGCCTTGACTCACAGCGAATAAAAATAGGAATCTGTAATTCACACACCTTTTCAGATATATACACACCTTTTTTTGACTACAAGCACATATTTTTTGGAAATATACACACCTTTTTTTGTATAATATACATTTTTTGGAAAGATACACACCCTTCTTGGATAGATACACATATTGTTGGATACCTACGCAGCTTTTTGTTAAATAAAACCCTAAAAACTGACCGGAGAAATAAAAGCGTGTACCTATCCAAAAGGTGTGTAAATATCTTCCCATAAAAAAATGTGGAAAATGATACAGCGGCCCCACCTTTTGGATATCGGCGCCCCCTTTTGGGAAAAATTGTACTTTTTTTTTTTGGCTAATTACCCCCCCCCCTTGGATCTTTCGGGAGGAGAGATCTTGTAGACAATCGGACCCCGCGCCTCGCGCGCAGGATCCGACCGTGCACCGACGTACAGCGCCGCGCATCGCGGCGTGGCCCGTGAGATGCGGCGAGCCTACGGAAAAGTTGTCCTCACCTGACCCGTTTGGGTCAGAGGTTGCCACGTGGCAGTCTGCCATTGGACAGCCCTGCTTCCGGTCCCCCATGCCGATACAGTGGACCCCCATAATATTTTCGCCATGGTTTCGGCAAATACTGGGCGAAAATATTGTAATTTGCAAATATAAGGTCCGTGTTACCAATAGGCGAGCGGTATTATGTTAGAGTTCATGTCTGTTCGTATGTATCGTATCGTATCGTATCGTACCGTGATTTGGATACAAGAGCTCCTATTGGTGCCGTACGTATATCGTACAACTCAGAGATTTTATTCGTACTTACCGTACAGCGTAAAAGCGTGACCCATGTTTGAAATCCGTTCCGATTAACAGATTTTGTATTGGAGAATAGGTCAGGTTAGGTTAACACCCCTAATACGTTAACATTGAGTTACCGTACAAAAAGGTGGTTTCGGCAAAATCGGGGCAAATTTCTTGGGGACGCACTGTACAAGGTGGAAAATATTATGGGGGTCCACTGTATCGGCATGGGGGACCGGCAGCAGGGCTGTCCAATGGCAGACTGCCACGTGGCAACCCCTGACCCAAACGGGTCAGGTGAGAACAACGTTTCTGTACGCTCGCCGCATCTCGCGGGCCACGCCGCGATGCGCGGCGCCGTACGTCGGTGCACGGTCGGATCCTGCACGCGAGGCGCGGGGTCCGATTGTCTACAAGCTCTCTCCTCCCGAAAGATCCAAGGGGGGTAATTAGCCAAAAAAAAAAGTACAATTTTTCCCAAAAGGGGGCGCCGATATCCAAAAAGTGGGCCCGCTGTATCATTTTCCAAAAATGTTTGAAGTTGCCGACCGTACCGTACCGTACCTTGGTACAAGGCGGGAAGCAGATCAACTCGTAACCGCTCGGATCAACAAGGTCAACAATTAGTCTCCCGTTGGGAGTTTGGGGGTTAACTAGGAAGTTGACCTTACGTGGATCTAGCGTCCCCGATTTGTTGTTCGTATGGCGCATGGTCTCATGGTCCCTAGGGAGCAATGAGTTGCAGCCCGCGCTATAGCCTTTGTGGGTGCCAGCTTGGACTTGAGCCTCACGCGCATACGAAACCACAAGGAGACCACCGGCAACACATTGTGCTTATGTTAAAACTTGCCTGTACAGTCCACTTCTTAGGGTTAGTCCCAAATTCTACGCGTTTAGGGTTTCAGTGTCTTTAGGGTTATTAGGGTTTTGTATGTTTTTTCTCTTCACTTGCCAAAGTACCCCGCTGCCTTCACCCACATAGCACTCCTGCTCCCTGCCGTCTCCGCCGTGTGCTCAAACCGAAAATTTGCCGCCTTGAACACAAAGTCCGCCGGAACTTGTGAGCTGTTTTTGCAGTAGGTTTGGGCGATGGGGAAGTGTACGGCCGCGTAGACGGGGATGTCCGTGGGCGCCGCGAGGTCCCTTTGAAGGCCCGCGTCCTTGAGGTCCGTACGGACCAGGCGCTCCAAAGAGTACGGCAGGCCGGTCACCCCCCCTCCCGCCGCCATGGGCAGGCCCGGTACCCCTCCCACACCCACGCTCTTGATTCCCATGTACTCCTGCACTCAGGGTTTCTTCACGTGAAAAAGGAAGTTGTGCAAAGGGAACGTAGGGCTGTAGAGCGTCTATGGGAAACGAACAACAACAACAACAACAACAACAACAACAACAACAACAACAACAACAACAACAACAACAACAACAACAACAACAACAACAACAACAACAACAACAACAACAACAACAACAACAACAACAACAATGACGATAACAACAATGACGATAACCAGCAAAGAAAAAAACAGAAAATCATGTACGAAATTAAAGCAAGATAGACATTATAGGGCTATACAATTTCAAGATTGGAGGCAGCTTTACCTGCGCCTTGTATACAAACTCCGCACACTTTGCATAGCATAAGCCATTGGTGAGAATGAGAATGTCCTTGGCATTGAACAGCGGCGCTCGGTTTGGCGCTTGAAAAATGCTGCTATTCACAAAATTTGTAAACAGCTGCGAGTACTCTCCTTGCTTTCCATTAAAGGACTTTGATGTGACAGGAAAGAAGAACTCGCCCTCTGCCAATGGCTTGCCCTGTAAGTTGGTGTACAGGCCGCGCACATAGACGCTGCTGGTGAAGGAGTTGGTCAACGCGTTGACTATGTTCTGCGCAAGGGGGGTTGCTCTGAACTCCAAGGGATATGCCGCCATTGTTATAGAGGGAAACAGGTATTGAATGAGAGCATCCACCGTGCTTGAGTAATAGCCGGAACCATCTTGCACATCAATAATCAGTCGCTTTGCTACTTTTCTGGACATGCATCACACGGACATTTCCGTTAGGTTAAAGTTAAGTTTTTCTTTTCAAAGAGCATGGCATTATTCCGCTAGTAAAAGTGAGGTGAGGAAAAGGTTTCGACTAGTTTGAAGGGTTTTGGTTAGTACTCACTTCAATTCAGTGAGTGCCGACTGAACAGCCGAATACCAATAGTCGATGTTTGTGTAGTCGCCAAAGTCGGTCAAAACGAGCACTCCGGTTGCTTTGTCAGGAAGCAGCCATGACTGCATCCAAGGACTCCAAAAAAAACAAAAGCAGTATGCCTAAAGTAAGACTACTGGGAGCCCAAACTATGTCCTTGTAAGTTTGCAGCCGAGTCAAAGTCCAACAAATTCTCAATGAACTAAGGAGGAACCTTCTTGAATGACATTTTACATCTACAATAGATTTCAAATGTTCAGTCTGTTTAGGGAACAGCTTTAGAGGAATGCAGAGAGTGATGGCCGACCTCCCGGTTGGAAGAAATCATCCAAGAAATTCAACAAAATATGCACATGCGAGCCACCTACTACCTGGTATATTTTAATTAAAAAAAATCATGAGCGTTTCTCACACTCGCAATCCCAGTGGTTATGCGTGAAGTAGTGCCTTTGGTCTCTGCCACATCCTTTGATGTCCAATTTCCTCCGCTGACTTCACCAAAGGAGCACCGTCTCCTGCTCCTCTTTTTTCTCCGGTACTTTTGAGATGATCAGATTTCCAAAAGCTTGTGCTATTGCAGTAGGTTTCGTAAAACTGATTCAGATTAGTGAAGTATCGAGAACTGCTTGTATAATATGAAAACCATGGAACAGTAATGTTTTCAGATTTGCTTTGACCCACTCTGCAACAGCAGCCCTCCAATAGAGTATGAAAACTTATAAGTTTCAATGACAGAGTTCAGGCATCAGCCTTAAGATGGCAAAAACGAAAAGCGAAAAATATTGGTTTTCTAATTGGTTTTTAGGGTTTTTAGGGTTTTTAAAAAAATTCTGGTGTCGTCTAACCTCTTCACTTGCATAGTCACTTTGTTTTCATCTATTAGGTATGGCCGGCTTGCGAATTCTCCGCGATAGTCCGAAAACTCGTCCAATGGACGCGCAAAAAGGGAATTGAAGCGCGCGCTGAGATCTTTATAGTCTCCTGCACTCTTGTTGGCGAACTCCAAAAGGTAATTGTAGGTCGCCACTCCATTGATCGTTTCCACTGTGGCCTCATTGTAAATGCTTAGGTCCTTTCCCAACTTCGTTTGCGTGCCCTGATACACAAAATAATTGCCTGCAGAAACGAAACAGAGGCATGCGTTCATATGCATTGGTGCCATGCTGTGTTGCATTGGATCCTTATGAAACGATGAGCTTGGTAGCGGAGTTGTTTAACATTTGTTGTTGCTGTATCCACGAACAATGTCGGGGGTGCTCACAGCGCACAAGAGCAGTTTCTACTCTCGCACAATGTCACAAACAAGCTTACTTTTAGCTCGCTAAGTGAAAAAAAGTTTAGTCCTTTGCGGTGTGAGGGCTTGACGATATACTCACTGTATTGTGTACGAATCTTCACCACAGGCTTATTCGATTGCCGGAAATAAACAAGCGGAAATGCAATTTCCGACGTAATCCTGTAGCAGTATGCCCTGTACTCCACGTTTTTATCCCTCAAAGACCTAAAAAAGACTAACACTGCATTGTTGAATGCAAGATCGCTGGAGTAATTTGTATTCCCAATCGAAGTGAGCGCCTTCTGAATGTCGACTTTAAGGGGAATCTCCTTTGTGGGAGAGTTCAAAACTAGGTCTGCGTATGGAAGAAATGCGAACATCTTCTTCAAGCTGTTAACAATGACTGAAGAAACTTTTTTGTTGAAGGGAATTTTTCTCAAACAGTTGCGCATGACTTCGCTCGTCCAAATATTATCAATTGTGCCGTACAGCGGCGTGCAGGGGTCGGTGGCCGCTTGGGTTGCAAGGACGGAGATCATTGCAAGGAAGGCAATAAGAAGCCATCGCATGCTGACACGTGGCTTCATTCGGTAATCTTGACGTCTGCAGCCATGGAATCCATGCATGCAGAAAAATAGAACTCGGAGACAGGGGGTTAGAAGGCGTCACTGAACCCTGATGAAATAAAGCTGAAACCCCGCCCACCTGCAGCTCCGGGGAGACGGAAAGCGGAGAGCCATTCTGAAAATTAAAATAAAAAACTGAACCTATTACCTTTGTACTAAGACATTAAAACTCCGACATCGAACTCACCCTCGTGCAGAGGCGGGGAGGCGGAGGAGGAGAGTGCGGGTGAGAGCCCTAAAAAATGAATCCTCAATTCCAGAGCTTAATACAACAAGTTCCTGAACCCTAACATGCAAACTCTAAAAATCTGAACCCTAAAACCCCCTCGTCCCCTGCGGGAGGAGGCCGGGCAGAGCCGAGAAGTGGCCGACGGGAAAAAGGACGACGGGCGACTGTTCACGGTGACGGTCCTACTATACGCTCTGAAACTTTGAGCGCACGTGTGATTGGCTGAAGTCCCCGATGAGGACAAAATAAGCTGGCAAAACTTGTCGTATTTCCAGTCGTACATATGGCCGTACTGTAGTGGACTCGCTGGTCAACTGAAGCGACAAATATTTCGCACGTGCGAAAACAAAAGAAGTGCCATCTGATTGGTGATGGGGAATTGGAAGATAGAAGTTGGAGCGTGCGAAGGGCTGTTCCGTGCTGCAGTGACCCCTTCCATGCTGAAAACCGTTCTTTTGGAAACGCGTATGGCATGTGTGGTACCGTCGTTCTTGCCGCCTACAGTTTAGTATCGTATCGACCATGTCATGTCATGTATCGGCAATACGATACATTCCGATATGGAATTGAGCGATAGTCGGCTATACGATAATGATAGATTGTGAACGATATTAAACGATATATCGCTCAAAACACAATGTATCGAGATACTGGTCAAACGCGGACGCGGACCGTCGATTCGTATCGTCCCGCAATAGGTCGTATAATATCGTATTGCCGAAAATCGTCATGTTGAGAGAGCGAGAGAGAGCGCGAGCGGGAGAGGAGGTTTTCGAAGTCCCTACTTGTTGCTTTGCCGCCTCCGCCCTTCCAACGAACCATTCGTGTCAAGAGGAGAGTGAGGGAACCAACGCATGTTGACATGGCATGAAAATGTTTGAAACACAGATCTGCAAATTCTCCAAGCATAGACCTGACACTCTACATACAAACCATCTCTTGGCAAAATCTCCCTCATATCTTATAATTAACGTTAATGGAACTTCATAAATGGTTGAAGCCATCAATCGCACTACCCTCCCCCCTTCCACCCCCAACCTCCTATACACGACATTCCCTCCACAGCCCCAACAACATGAAAGCATAGAAATCCACACCCCTAGACATGGATCAAGTGGCGCTTGGCCAGGTCCGCTAGCATGGTCTCGTAGCTCGGCGCCGCCGGGTGAAACTCCCCAAAGGCGGGCGCGCGGCCGAATACGACGGCGGCGGCGCGCACGAGGATGGCGGCCGTGAGGCCCCACACGTCGTGGGGGCGCCCGCCGGCGGCCGTACAGTGGAAGTGGTGCACGCGGTACGGCAGGCCCAGCCACTCGCCGTCCTCGCAGCGATGGGCATCCTTCTGCACTCGCATGTCCATGCCACATCACATGCCAGGTCAGTAAAATGACACGTCAGCATGTCACGTGGCCGTGACACGTCAACACTATGAGCGCATCCATGATGCGTGATCATGTCAGGTCAGCACTATGAGCACACCACCATGCCACATGGCCATGACACGTCAGTACCATGGGCACATCCTTGCCACGTGGTCATGACACGTCAGCATAATGAGCACATTACCATGCCACATGGCCGTAACACGTCAGCACCGTTAACACATCACCATCCCACGTGACCATGACACAGGTGATCATGCCAGGTCAGCAATATGAGTATATTACCATGCCACGTCAGCGTCATGTGCACGTCACGTGGCCATGGCACGTCAGCACCATGATGAGTTCACTGAGAAGCTATTAGTGGTGGCAGCATGGGGCATTGGGAATGTAGCCATTTCGACTTGGTTAGAATTGGTTAGGAAATAGCAATGACTTGGCTAAAGAAAGGCAACGTGCCGCCACTGCAAGAAGCACATCCACATGCATGTCAAACATCACAATGTTCTCTCCCTCAACATCATAAGCCCTGCACCCTCTGCATCATTCCGCACCTCCAAGAACATCGCCAGGGGGGCCGAAAACACCGCCTCGACCTCCTGCAAGTTGGGCCGCGGCGTGAAGGAAGCTCCCCTTGCGACGAGGCCGATGACAGGCGTGACCGTCAGAAGGTGCTTGGAAACGAAGGGCTCCAACTGAGTCACAACTTCCACCTCTGACGGAGGAAGCCCTATTTCCTCCATGGCCTCTCGAAGAGCCGTGGCTGAATCATCGATATCTTCAGGATCTCTTTTACCACCTGGCAAGGCAACTTCTCCTGCAGTAAATAAGGAAAGCAATATCTTAATCAGAGGTCTAGTTGTGCAATGCTAATGCTGTTCATATGGAGAATTTCTCCGTCGGACGACTGAGCTCTGTAAGATAAGCAGTGGCAGTTGTGGATACAAGGGGCTTGAGCTTGAAGGTTCATTTTCACTGTCGGAACTTGGGTTTGGTCACCATAATAACCCTATTTTTTCCGTACCACTGACCCTGCCAACTCTCAAACGAACTGAACTTACTTCTAACTTTATATACTTCAACCTAAAACCAGTCTTCCCATCCCAAGCCATTTCTTCGAAGGAACGAAGGAACGAACGAAGGAATATTAGTTAATCCTAGCCCTAATTTTAGACATGACCGTAAGCTACTCTCATGCTACCTTTCCAGCATCACTCAGAATGACATTGCCTTCACCTGAATGTGACGACATCTTCGATGCTCGTTTCGTGAGCCACACCCTGATCTCACCCTCCGGGGAACGAAAAAGAGCGATCAGAACTGCTGCATTCTTCGTCCTTCCAACTTTCTCTGCTACATCCGAAGAAGACGGCACTCCCACACTTGAAGTCGGCTCATCTCCCACCGCCTCATCTCCCCGAAACCCTAGAATTCCTCTCCCCTCTCTCTCTCCCTCGCTCTCTCCCTCGCACTCTCTTCCTCCTGGACCTGTCCCTACCCCCTCCCGCAGGGTGACACCTGGCACATTCTTGAACCGCTCCGTTTCGCTCCCCTCCCCCTCCCCTCCTCCTCGACCTTCCGCAATCGGTACTCCGCCTCCCACCCTCACTCTCTCCAGAATTTGCGCAGCAGAAATTGCGCGATACTGCCTCAACTGCGCCGCCAGCTTCAGAAACTCCAAACCTTCACAATCCTCCCCCCTCCCATTTTCACTCTCTCTCCCTCTCTCTCCCTCCATCCTCTTCCCGCGCACAAGCGGAGCAATGCCGTTCCTCGGCTGAGTGTGCAGCGACCTCAGAGGAGGAGCTCTCGAAAAAGGGAGGGGAAGGGGGGCGTCAGCTGTCACAGCAATGCGCCACGTGGCAGATAATCCGCACCTGCTATGGCGGAAGGCCGCCATGGCGGAGGGATGGTTCGCCCCCCGGGGAAGCCATGGCTGCAGTGGAGGACGCGCCAGAGCGCGCCACGTAGCGCGCCATTCCGGCCGGTGGGTCCTGTTGGAGGCACACCGCAAGGGTCATGACCGGCGCGGGGCCCGTGCCCCTCTATGATCCGGCCACGTCATCGTGCCGCACGGTACGGCCTCCACAGGCGAAGCGTACGGCAATACTCGCTTGCTTAAGAAGGATCACGTCATATCACGTCACGTTGGGTCATGGCTCTGACGCCCCATTTTTAGTCAAGTGACGTGAGGGGCACGACGAGGGGCATATGCCCCGGGCATGCTTCCCTGCCACCGGGGGGGGGGGCATGTGCCCCGGGGCACGGGTCGGGGGGGGACCGTGCCTCCAACACTACCGGTAGGGCTTCAAATGGTACGATTAAATCGGTCATATCGAACTGAGATATATCTAAACGGAGATATCAATTTTCCTGTATCGAGCGTATCGAGCACCTTACGCTCGTGGTTTCTAATTTTTGCTCGACTTCACATCTTCCTCATATGCGATCGGTAGTTCCTTCTCTTATCTCGTGGTTTCTTCCTTTTCTGTTCATGGTTCCCATTTCGCCCATTTTATTGCAACGCTTAGCTGAGCGTCGAAACCAGAACCATCTCATTTCAAAACCAAAAGGAAAATACGTATAAAAAGTTCCAGATTTCGACGAAGTTCGAACCCAACATCATATTTCCTGCATAACTCTAAAAAACAAGACTCATCTTGTTTCCCCTTCACTGCAAATGAAGGAAGGAAGAACCTAATGCCCCGAGACTCAACGATACTCATGTCCTGAGCCTCAAAACTAGAATAGGAATAGAAATTCTACAACTGTCAGAACCCTAAACCCTGCCCACATTGGCAAGCATGTCCACAAGGGCCCCATTCGCAACCATGCGCGTGTAGTCCACCACATGGTCCGCATGCCCGGCCGCATATCCAAAATTTCCGCTCTCATAGAGCCATAGTCTTCCTTTCATGGGGTGCTCTCCAAGGCCCATTTCCGGGTCCCATACGTCAACAGTCAAATATGCCTCCATGACCTCCTCCTCCTCTCCATACATCTTCACATCCCCATCCTCAAACTGGAACACCTCCTCCCTACCACCTGGACTCTCTCCCTCTCCCCCTCCTCCTCCTCCTCCCTCCTCCTTACCATCGTCATCCTCCGTGCAGCAATCAGCTTCACTAGCAGGACCTTTAGGGTTTCGCTTCCGACCTCGGGAATTAGAGGCCCCTCTATACTCAACATGATTACTGGTGCTAAGTCCTAAAGCTCCCCTCCCTCTCTCCTCTTCTCTCAATATTAACCCCGACCCATCGCATTCGTCCACTCGCTGTTCGCTGCTACAAGCTCCCGACTCTCTCCCTCTGTGCTCCACTCTCCCACCCCTTCCGTATCTCTCCAATCCTCCACTATTGTTTCCATGCTTCACACTCCGTGGAGGGGCCAAGTGACGCCTCCTCTGATAGAAGCTCCTCTCCGATAATGAAAGTGGAGTTGCCTTCCGAGAGCTGATCATGGCCGTCCATTTTACAGATCCGACGGAGTTGCCACTGCTTCCAACACCCCCTCTATTGTTTCCAATACTCTCTCCGCTTACAGGCCCATTTTTTGCCATTCTCCGACACACAATGCTTCCGGGAGCATCATATGAGACGAGAACAAAATCCAAATCGCCATCTTCACCAATACCCTGCAGACACGTGGATGGACGGAAAATACATAGAATCAGAAAGGAAGTTCATAACTAGTTAGAAAGAGGGTAAACGATTTCCCGAATGTAAGTGCCTTTTGAAAGCTATAGCCAAGTGCTAGTCACCTCATCCCAATCACTGTCAGCCCCTCTCCCTCCCTTCACAACACCTCCCTCCACCTTTCCTCCATTCAACTCTTTCTTCTCTCCCTCTCCCCCGTTACTTCTCACTCATCCAATCCCCCTCCCCCATCCCTTCTTCTCTAATGTTTTCCCTTCCTGTCTTAATGTGCTTCATCACCCTCAGCCCATTCCTCTTCAATCACCTCCTTCCTTCCATATGCTCTCTCACCTCCTTCTCCGAACCTCGCCTCCTCTCTCTCTCGCCCTCCAACTCACTTCCCCCTTTTCCCTCCTGTGCCCCTTCTCTCTCCCTGATCCAGCTGACTTGCCTCTTCCCACCTCCTTCCTCTTCCATCTCCCTACACCCACTCCCTCCCCTCTTCTCCAGCCATGTAAGCAGTCACTCCACCTTCCAGAGCCCTTGGAAGGGCCGTTCTTCAGTTGGGCAGACGAGGTCCTCCCGCACCCGCAGGAGATGCTCCGATTCAAAAGGAGGCAATCCCACTCTCCCCTTTGCAGCACTCCGGGAGCGCAACTTCTCTTTTCGCTTCTGCTTCCTTTGGAAGTTCTCACCTCCAGAAGGTGCCACTCGGGATGCCAGATATGTATACATTTCAAATGGGAGAATACCTGAACGGGGGAGGGGGGGGAGGAGTGGGAGGGAATTCTAAAAGGAAAATGGAAGGTTGACAATGAAAGATACGAGAAATTAAAGTTTGTTCCTACTCTGTTTAAAAGCGAAGGTAACATGGAGCCCCATTCTTGAGAAACGTTGAAAATAAATTACTTACTGCTGTTCATAACGTTACCACAAATGCAATCCCTTACAACGAAAACTAGAAATTATGCTTTTTGTTCTGCTACAAATTGATAACTGACAAGTGACGCCTTCTCACCGGGAAGGCTATGACTGCCAGCCTCAGCCTCTCCCACATAGGGAGGAGAATTCTGAACGGGAGATGTCCGCCATGACTTCATTTGAAAGCCTGCTTGAGAGGTGGGAGGAGACTTCATGAGCTCCGCCAGATGCTCCCCTGAACCGAATGAAGCAAGTGCAGCATCCACTGCCACCTGGCATCTTCCTAATGGTCCAGGGGCCTCTCCCACAGCCTCCTCTATCAATATGTGATTTCTGCTCACTACTTTGAATGAAACAGGAAGGATGCCGGGAGGCAGTTCATCGTCTGGATTCCATTCTGGCAGATCACAGTCTAGCGATCCTGACAATGGAACGGTTTGCCAATTTCTATCGTTGAAGTTTGCCGTAGTAGGCGACGGAGAGGCATGGAGCTTGCCAGTTGAAGAAGGAGAGAGGAGCTTTGTCGCCTCTATATGAGAGGGAGATTCTTCTGCTGTCAGCCATGGCGATAAGGACGAGTACGAGTGTCGACGGAGGAAATTTATGGGAGGAGATGAAGGAGAGAACCCTTCAAAATTTGACCCATTCTCTCTCAACCTGTTTATAGTCAAAGTATTTCCGCTTAATCTGCGTTCCAGCACATGCTTGCTATCTCTATCCCTCTCTTCTCGACTCTCTCCAACTTTAAAATCTCCTCTCCCTCCCCATGTACCATCCCTCCATTCCGTATTAAATTGATAGTTCAGAAAACCTTTCGTAGCTACTCCAACCCTGAGAAAGGGCAAACATTTAACACTGTAATCTGCACGTGTGGCAGGTACAACCTTCAAGCCTTCCATGTACGAACTACGCCACTCAAAAATAACCAATGTACCCAAATCTTCACGCGAAGTACCCCTCCAAATCCCTAAATGCTGCTCCAAAATCTCCAATGCAGCGTGCAATTTCCGATAAGTTATGACACTTTCTGCCCCTCTTTGGCGCCCCCTTCCACCCCATTTCTGCACAGCTGTGACCGCCCCCCAGCGGTGTTCACACAGCGGCAGCCAAAGCTTGCTGTCGTCGTTGTAAAGGTCACGGAACCGCCGGCTAATGCATGCACACGTGGCAAGCTCTGCAGGTGCCAGGTGGCATAGAATGGCGACAATTAGGTCATCTCCGAGTCCATTCATCAGGCTCTGTTGACCGTCGGATTCAGATCCAACGGTGGTCGGTGTGGCGGCCTCCTCGGGCCGTACAATCTGTAAGCTCTCTGCGAGAGAGGCAGAGAGCAGCTTCTCCTCTAAGCTGCAGAGGGGAGAGGTGAAGGCAGCCATGGATCTCCCTTCCTCGCCTATCCCCACTACTCCCTGGCCGCCCAGGTCTTTTTCTATTGGCTCTCAAGCTTAAGTTGTCCCTTACCCTTAGTCACTCTCCAACAGCTCTCACCTTACCCTTACCTCCCTACCGCCCTGTCTCCCAATCTATCTCCCACCCTGCTTCGTTTTCTCCCCATTCCCCCCCCCTCTCTCTCTCTTTTTCTCTCTCTCTCTCTCTCCCCCTCCTCTCTCTCTCTCCCTCCCTCCCTCCTCTCTCTCTCCCTCCCTCCTCTCTCTCTCCCTCCCTCCCTCTCTCTGTTTCTCCCTCCCCTCTCTCTCTCTCTCCCTCTCACACACACACACACACACCGCACCCCTTCTCTCGCTCCTGGAGGTCCTCTCTCTGAGCAGTCCTCTCCTCCTAAAGCCCTCCCTACAAGCCCTCCAACTCTACCGTGGTGCGTGCCCCAACCTCTACCCAGGCCGGACCGTGAACCCTAAACCCTAAACCCTTCCTGAGCCCTGAACCTGCTTGCACCTTGACTCGCACGTCAAGGTCAACGCGGCTCCATGTCCGTCGTAACAGTCGCAGTTCGTTTTTACCGGATATCCGGATCGCGAGAGAATCGTCCAGATTCGGACAGCAAAGATTCCTGTGGTCAGACTTGACTTCCCTTGACTTTCCTCGACTCCCCTTGACTCCATTGACCAATAGAGCCGCGGATTCTAACCTCGTCACAGTTTTGACGTCTCAGGACTGCCAGGACTTGAGATCTTTTCGAATCTATAAGATTCGAATCTTCAGTAGCGGACATTCTTGTTTGACCCGGAAACCGCACAGGTCGGACCGTTGGTTGGACTAACCATTGGAATGGTTGAAAACCATCCGTTGGCGAATCAGCCAAACGTTGTCAATAAACATGGTTGCCACCCATTCCCAGTGGGTCCAACCGTTGCTTTCAATGATTGCCAACCATTGCGTCGGACCGAACCATCAACCAGTGCCGATGCTCGCCAACCATTGGACGGCCATTACCCCATGGCCCGACCCATCCACTACGTCAATACATATTTGTAACACGGAACACAGAACGGGATCGAACAAACTTCTGAAACTGCGCACATGGAACGGCCCTCCATGGAGCCGGCAAACCCTAAAACTGCAAAAGAGGGCGAAGAGCTTTGGAAGGACGCGCTCGCTGGGAGGGCCGGGAAACGCGGAGAAAGCGCCACGTAGCAGGAAGGAGGAGCAGCCATGTCTTGGAGAGCTCAGCTGTCGCGCAGTCTGCAGGAGCTGCGGATCCACTTCTGCCAGACCTCGCCTGGCAGCCATGGCGCCAGGTGTGTTCCGCGTCGCCAGGTCGGAACGCAGGGCAGGACAGACAGAAGGAAGGAGAAAAAAAGAAAATGAATGGATTTAGGGTTTGGCAGTAGTTTATGATTCAGGATTTCAGTTTTTTAGGGTTGTTTTGGAAGAGTCTGGAAGTGTAGGAACTCCATATAGGTTCAGGAAATTAGGGTTCTGATGCTACTTCATAGATTGCTACAAGCGCGTGAGGGAGAGGTGCGCGAGTGAGAGTGTTGCAGTGCTGCCACGCGGCAAGAGGAGAGCTAACAATGTGAGGTTCATTCGCTGTCTAGAGTTAGGGTTCGGTTTATAGCTGAAGGCAGCATTGTCTGACTAATCTAATGAATGTCGTCTACAAACCTAAAACTGACAACCGTTACTCACTCACTTTTCTGGTTTGTGGCGATCAGGGAATTTATTCAGAGGAACTATAAGGACCTGAAAATGCTTAACCCTAAACTTCCAATTTTGATTCGCGAATGCAGCGGAATTCAGCCAAAGATGTATGCGCGCTACGGTAGGAAAAAAAAAATCCTTAACACACCTTCACTTGTAGTCTCTGGACTGTTTCAGAGCCACTTTCTTTCCAATAATCCTCCTTGACCCAGGCTTCTTTCTTTTTCTCCTTCTTTGGTTGAATTGATCTCAAGAAAGCTGCAATTGGAAGGCCCAAGTTAGGGTTCTCATGTTCGGACGATATTTCACGGTTGTTTGGACATGTTTGGGATTCTAATTTGGTGGGTCTTCAAGGGTGGAACAGACCTTGGCGTAGAGAAAAGTGTGATTCTCGATGGTCTTGGCGAAGCTGACATTTCCGCTAAGTTGGAGGAGCTGCTGAAGGTGACGCCCACGAGTTCATGATGCCATGGCATGCCACATGATGCCATCGATGCCACATGATGATCTCTCATGGCTCTGAAGGCCTCTCCCATGTGAGAGGTGTACTGTGAATCACAGTACAGAGAGAGCCCTGCAAGAGGACTTTCTAGCGCGTTACTATTGTTTCATTTGCGTTGAACTTAATATGGGAAGTGGTTGTAAAACGTAATCACGACCCTCTCTCCTCTCCACACCCTTTCCTCTCCTGTCCCTCTCCCCTTTTTCAGTTCAGCAGCTCGGATATGGATGGTTTAAGATAGGGATTGTTGTTCACTTAGCAGTGCATTGCATAGGTAGTACGAATCGGTTTCACCATGAGATGGCGCGTTGTAGCATATGCTTTGAATTCATTTGCACTTTCTTCAGTAAAAGAAGAGGAGGCGACTTGGATGGCATTTTTGCACTACTTGTGAAAGCCATTATCCTCATGCTGTGTATGGCATGCTTGCCCAAATGACGCCTTGGCAAGAAATGTCCTTTTTTTCTGTCCGCTTTCTCCCCGTTTCCCACCTCTCTCCCCCCCCCCCCTCCGCTCGCTTCCTCTCTGTGAATTGCCCGATGTTCAAATTCTCTGAATGGAAATGTGGACGTTGCGAGGTGCCAATATTGAACAATGCAAGTTAATCAATAAGACCACCACCACACATTCTGGAGACTCCAAAAACGTTACCTGCTGCCATTTGACCTTTCTCAACCCCTCCACCAGCTCATCCCTCTCCCTCTCGTCTAACTACCCTGCTCCTTTCCTCCCTTTCCCTCTCCCTCTCCACCTTCCCGTCCTCTCCCGCCCTTCTCCATCTCCCTCGCCCCCTCCAACTTCCCCTCCACCTTCCTCCTTCCTCTCCCTCTCCCCCACCACTCACCCCTCCCCCTCTCCTTTGCCCCCTCCCGCTCTTCCGGCTCTACCGCTCCCTCTCCCTCTCCCCACTCCCACTCCCTATCCCTCTCCCTCTCCCTCCCCCTCTCCACCTTTCCCTCCCCTCATCTCCCACTCCCTGCGCCTTCCCTTGGCCCTTCTTCCTCCCTCCCCTCTCCCTCACCACCCGCCCCTTTCCCTTTCCCTTCTCCATCTCCCCCTCCCTCCTCCCACTCCCCCTCACACCCTTCTACCTCTCACTCTCCCCCCACCCTCCCTTCTCCATCTCCCTCTCCCCCTTCACCGTCTCCTGCCGCTTCCTTCTCCCTCTCCCCCTCACACCTTTCTACCTCCCATTCTTCCCCCCCATCCCTCCTTTCCCCATCTCCCTCCCCCCCTCCACCGTCTCCTGCCCCTTCTCCCTCTCCCCACCTCTCCACCGTCCCTCCTCTCTTCACTTTCCCTCTCCCTCTCCCACTCCCACTCCCTCTCTATACCTATCTCTCTCCCTCCGTTCCTGGACAGAACTCCACATGTGAAACATCTCGACGACCGTTCATTTACAAGCGCGGAAACCATTACCGTTTCACATGTGAACGGCGTAATTGAACAGCTTCCACCTTATACAGGACTATGTGAACACCTTGATTCAGAGAATGCGCCCTTCAATTGCACACTCACACTCCCTCCGAAGAGAGCCGAGTATGAACATGGGCATTCGTACATGACAAGAGTTCCACATTCCTATACTCAGCAGTGGCCCAAATGTATGCCAAGCCCTAAGAATACGTGGAATCCCCTTCAATAAATCTAGAGGGAGGGAGATACCAATGAGACTACAAGCCCATAACTTTCATATCTCCCACCCCGAACCACCCATCATCACCATACGCAAGGTTGGAATGCTGTCATTTGCCGAGCACCTTTGAAGTCAACGCTTTCTCCTTCTTATCCTCCGCCATCTTCTGTAATCTCTCCTCAATGGAAGCAACTTCCACTCCCTCAAATTCAGCGATAATTTCCGCAGCAACGTTCTCCTCCGGCTCCCACGTGTCTTCGTCTGAGTCTGCCCACTTCACCAGGTACTCCACTCCCTCCTTCGTCTCCCTCTTTTGAAGGACCTTCTCAGCAATACCATACTCTAAGCCCTCCTCATAATCGTGTATGAGGTCTGGGCCTATGTTCTCAATAGGCTCCCAGCTGTCGTCCGATTCGTCACTCCACTTCACAAGGTACTCCACCTTCCCCTCCACCACTCTCTTATCCAGAACCTGTTCCACCTCTACTTCTTCAAAGGTTGCTTCATCCAAAAGCTTCACTACCTGGTCGAGAGCGAGGCGCCTTGCAAACTGCAAGAGGGGCAGCAATGTGACAGTCAAGTTCCAGTACTAACTCTCTCCAACTCGGCCACTCTTTCTTCTCTCCTTTTGGCAAAGAATGAAAATCCTAATACAATTGCAAACCCACAAAAGCTGTACAGGAGGACTTGGACGGTCGAACTCTGGCTACCAATTAGGTTCCCTCTTTACTCTACATAAAGGGAAATGCATTCAATCTTAACATGACTCTGAAATGATATCCCCAAGTCTGGTTAACAGTAATTGACAATACAGAACAGTAATTGTTCCCCACTTGCTCTCTTCCCCCATATAATCAGCATTTCGACAGAAGTGTATTTTTCACTACAAGACCCATCTAATTCATTGCCAAAGTCGATGATATGCACGCCTCAGGGGTTACGTAAAATATAAAAACAATGAAGCCTCCCTCTCACTTTCACAGCGACTTCGCAAACTCAAAAATGCCCATTCATCCTACAAATATCCAATCAAGTTTGCTCGACTACTACATGATATGCCTTCAATACATTTGACCGCCCTCAAATTCACTAAACACGAGTGCCTTCTAAAAAAGGTTTACTTGAAAGCTGTCTCCTCTCATTGCATGAGTTTTTTCATGGCCCTAATTTCCGTTGCTGAACGGTGCACTAGCACAGTAGAATCAGCATAACCAAAGGTTGAAAAATGGATAATGACCTCATTTGCTATCTTTACGGCTAGAGGGAGACGAATACTATGCAAACAGCCCTTCCAGAGAACCTGGGCAGAATAAGTTCTAATTTTGACAAGGTGCCTTAAACAAGCCCAAAAGAAATCGGATAGCTCAAGGAATGCAAAAATGAGTCCATCTCATAACTTATACTGATACTCATATGAAACTGAAACTCATCTATATATATGAAACTATTTCATATTCGGTTCTTTCTCCCTATCAAGCCATGTACATCCCTTAGCATGTTCAGGAGTATAATAGAAACTTGCAGCAGTATTATTCCTACTAGTGCTGCTGCTGCTGCTGCTGCTACTGCTGTTGCTCTATGGTTTGCTACCAGTCATTGGCACGCACCTGCATAGGATTGTTCTTTGGGGTTCTCTCAAGCAGCTGTTGCGCCAGTTGGAGAGAGCTGCGGCCCTGGCTATCTTCCAAATCAGGGTCAGCCCCCAACTCGAGGAGAGCCTTCACTACTGTAGTGTGAACATAGCCGGAAGCAATGTGAAGGGCGGAATAGCCGTCCTTATCCTGCCAGTGGACGTTCGCACCTGCAGCTGCAAGCAGCTTTACACACTGCATCCAGAAAAAGAAGGCACTACCATCAGAGAGCTCCCCTTGACTCCCATGACAAGGAAGAGTTCGAGGATAATCTTAAGGTAGGTCAGAGGAAGACATATCATTTGAGTTTGGACTTCGTGAATACTCCATGACTTCATGACTTCTGGACTTCCTGACCCTAACTTCATCTGCTAAGTAACCGGCCGCAATTTTCTTACTTCTACACAAGGACGAGTACACGTGCTTCTCAGCTCAAACTAACTTTTCAAGCTCTCCTGGAAACAAATCCGAAGGCAGTTCCCAAGAAAATAGATCGCTAAAGGAAAGCAAGACTCCAGGCAATTGATGAAGCAAGTGGATACATTAACTTGCTGAAGCAACCTAAAGAGTTGAACAATGCCTACGTTAGCCGAATAGCAGGGTCTTGATGTCAACGTGTCAATACTCAGAAGCTAAAATTGTTCCAGAACCAAATGGGAAGAAATCTGGTAGCTGCTCAGCAGAGCCAATTGCATGAAATCAGCATTCATTGCCAAAATTAAGTAGAGCAAACCAGAGATTACAATGACAGGTATGGCAGGAAAATGATAGAGTCAAACCGTTTCAGCAATTTACAAGACAAGAAACGTAGGCATTCAAAACGCTCCAATGAGGAAGTCAGTAATTCAGCATCTTTTCAATGATAAAGAAGGCATATTCAGCTTTAGATCTGCACAAAAAACATAATCGAAAATCACCTTTTCGGACCCGAGCCCTGCGGCGAAATGCAGGGCAGTGCGCTGATTCTCATCAACAGCGTCGACGTCCCTCCCCTGCTCAAGAAGCTCCTGCACTTTCTGATCATTTGCTTTTCGAACAGGCGTCCACCATTCATCCTCATATGGAGCCGTAAGGTCGCGAGCGATGTTCTCCGCAGGCTCCCAGCTGTCAGGATGGTCATCCTTCCATTGGATAAGATATTGAGTCTTCCTATCCACAACTCTACTCCCTATAATCTTCTCCACCTCTCCGTAATCCTCCCCTTTCTCAGCCAATCCCGCAGAAGTGACTTCTCCTGCACTTCCATTTGAACTGCCATTCAAACCCCTCTCCTCCGCTGACTGCCCGCTCTCTTTCCGCTCCTCCTGCACGAGTCCTTCCTGTGCTTGAACACAAACTGAAGTCCTCCGCTGCACTCTCCCTCCTGCAGAGCCTGCTCCTCGTATTGCTCTCTGAAAGCTTGCAGCCTCCCCGCCTCTGCAGAACAAAGACGCGGCAGCGGAAGAAGCAGTGGACGAAGAATGGTACTCCGCGGCTTGAACGCCTGTCAGGCTGCAGCTTACAGGCAGAAAGCTGGCAGAGCAGGAAGCCATGGCTCCTGCATGCTCTTCACGACGTGGCGCTCGGAGGCCCAATGCTTGGGCAGACGATGCCTGCAGCGCCGCCATGGCGAAAGCCCCTTTAAAGTTCAACCTCAACCTCAAACCGCCCTCGTCCCTCTCTCTCTCCCTCCCTCTCCCTCCTCTCTCTCCCCCCACTGAACTCGCAAGCCCACGTTTTGAACTTAGGCTCAAATGAACCTCGGGGCTATTCTCCGTTGTGACGACCGGCGGTCATGGGAAAAATAAGGTCATGACGGCGATCATGACCCGGGGCATGATAAAGGTCATGACCGATCGCCAGTCATGGCCTTCGACTTTCGGCTAGTCATGACCTTCCAACGCAAATTTGGTGCCCGAATTGTTTTTGTTGTCGAAAGTGGAAGTGGCTTTGATCTCACGATGGCGCTGATGCCATCAAATGTACATGGTCAAAATCAGCATCATTGGGAACCACGAGGAACTACCTGAGCACAAAAGTTGTTGCTGTTCATTATTCTTGTTATTTGTTAACGCCAAAAATTGGGTCTCTGGATTTACGGTTCGAACCTCGGTCAAGTTTTAGTTTGCAAACTGGTTCTTAGTTTGTCAAACCCGTAAGGAAGGTCTCGACCGGGGTCCTGAGTCTCCTGACCTGCCCATGATCCTTGTCTCACTCTCATGTCCGCGGTAAACCCACAACTGTGGTCTTGTGTTATCCAATAACCGAAGGGCATCGCAGGCTTTTGTACACCTGGCTTCCCGCCATCGGTAAATACTTCACAGCTCACATTGAGAACAACTTTTTGCAGACTAGTGTGAACAACAGAATAGGGAAAGTGGATCCAGAATCTGCTAATTTGGCCTCTATCCAGATTTCACCAATCAGGGGGTAGTTTTCGGGCCAGTCGACCAATGAGAGCGCGGAATCAAAATATCCCTCTGCCGTCCTCGTTGACAGTGTGAACACTTACAGGTCAAATGGATCAGATGGACGCTGGTTGCGCATGGAAAGGCTCCCCACGTGTTACGGACTTGTTCAACGGGTATATAAACTTAGACTGTTACTGGAAATCATGTAAATAGCGCATGGAGTTTAATTTGCGTCTCAAATAAGTTACGTCCGACAGAACTGTTTTTTAGCATGGACTAGATGACTCGGGATGTGGGGGCTTTAAAGTTAAGGTTGCAAATTAGGGTTTGCCTTCGAACGCTCTGCTGCTCCTCACATGATTCCAGGCCACGAATTGCATGTCCGTTGACATGCAGAAAGGCAGGAGACTTGTTTATAACATGTCAGGACGACAAAATTAGGGTTACATGATTGTATATTGAGACAGCTGATCACATATTCAGAATTTTTGTGTCATTAAAAATATAGTCATGGACATGTGCATATCTTCCGCATGTGGCAGCCATAAACAGCTGCTTCTGTGCTCGGCTTCAGGCTCAAACTTGCTGATACGCGGCACTATCTGGAGGGACGGGTTTGCTCGACACAAAGGAAGTGATGTCGTTTTAGGGTTAGCAAAGGAGGAGCCACGGAATAATGTATGCTTAGATGGAAGAAGGGAAGCAGGATATATAAACTTAGGGAGTGAAATTAGGGTTAGGGTTAGGGTTAGGGCTAGTGCAACGAAGAATAGTGGAGAGGCTGGGTGGAGGGGTGTGTATGGAAGTGGAACTAGAGGCTGGGGAATTGAGATAGTTAAAGCGGCTAGGAGAGATGATATGGGAGGGTGGGAAGAAAGTGGAGCGCAGAGGGACTTTTGGGATGTTGGTCGAGAGGAGCGGGGATCGAGAGAAGGAGAGGGGGAGGGAGAGGGGAGGAATGGGAGTGCTGACGATGGTAGAGTTGGAAGGCCCGGAGTGAGAATTGGTGTGTCTGAAGCACGTGACGACTCTCTGTTAGGGAAGTATAATGGTAGAAGAGAGCAGCAGATAGGGGATGTCGGTGAATTGAGGAGGAGGGATGAGAGATTGAGCTCGCAAGGTCGTGGAGATTCGTGGACTTACGACGCAGAAAATGGTTCCGTGGAGCTAGAAGGCCTGCGAGAGCTCCCGGAGGCAGGGAGAGAGCGGTTACTTACAGGGAGGAATGGAGCGAGGAGAAGTGATGAACGAGAGAGGCGGACCGAGATGGAAGAGAGGAGAGGCAGGAGAGGAGAGGTTTGGGAAGTAGATGAGCAGGCGGCTGAGCCTTCTGATATTCCGGAGGTGTTTTTTGAAGGTCGAACTCCTTACGAGGGTGTCCCAATGCAAGGAAGAGAGCCAGTATACAGTGGAGGGTCAATGAGAGGTAGAGAGGAGAAGTCAGAAGGGTCAACGAGAGACTTGCCAGTTTTGAGTCCTTCATTAGCTACTGATCGGCCGCCTGATAAGCAATTTTTTGTGGATGAGGAGTATGATAGGCTGCTGGTGGAAGCAGATGCCTTGTACAAAGAAGGGAGAGAGGGCCTGGACGGTAAAGTAGAGGTAGCTGTAGCGGAGCAGATGCTCTATGAGGCTGTTAGGCTGCTAGACAGTGCAGCTCAACTGAAGCCCAGTGAACTCGCTCCCCTTGGGCAGTGTGGGAATGCGCTTTTAGCCCACGGAGAGCTGAAATTGAAGCTGGTACGGCAGTTTAGAGAAGCTATGGGTCCATTCAACCAGCCTATGAGAGGCGAGAGAGGGAGCAGGCTGGGTGGCTTGGGGAGAGGGGGTCCAAGTCAGGCAGAAGTGTTGAGATATGAGGAAATGGAGCAGCAGAGGCGGGAAGCAGAGGAGTTGATGTATGAGGTAGCAGATGAGTGCGACCGGCTCTTAATTGAGGCTGGCAGGCGATATAGGGCAGCGTTAACGCTAAACAATAGGGATGTCCGGGCTTTATATAATTGGGGGTTGGCACTCTGTTACAGGGGGCAGCTGATTGCAGATGAAGCAGAAGAGGTCAGCACTCTACAACTTGTTTCTTCCCCCCCCCCTCCGCTTCCCTTTCGCCTCCCCCTCCTGCTCCCTCGCTCCCTCGCCCCCTCTCCCACCCTTTACCTCGCTGCCTTCCCCCCTCCCCCCCTCTCCCTCTACATCTCCCCTTCTTGTTCAAGTAAAAACGATGGCATGCATGAAGGTGGAGGGTGCAGGGGTATGTTGAAGCTGCGGACAAAATGTTCCTGGCGGCAATTGACAAATTTGAAGCCATGCTTGCCGTGAGCGATAAATGGCGGGCTGGCGGTACGCTCGGTAGAACCTCCCACTCTCCCTCACCCCCCAACTTTCACTCCCCCATATGTGTCTTTTTAAGGGAAAAGCTGGCCGTACAGAGAGTGTGAGAGAAACCGGTCAACCCACGATACTACGAGGGAAATGTGGGAGAGAGCTCTAGAAAAGTATAGCTCCTGCCTGACTCACTTTGTTTCTTACTCTTCCTCTTTCCTCGTTGCTTTGCCCTCTTCGAGAATAGTGATAGAGAGGAAAGGAGGGAGGAGAGGCCGAGGAGATAGGCTCTATTTCATAGAGCAGGATTTAAAGGGAGCGGGAGTCAGACTTTACTTTCCTGCGCTTCCTTATGTACCTTCAGATGTTCTCTTGTGATCGCTCATGTGGATCAATAACCAATGTTCTACTGTGGCCAGTGCCTATACCGCCATTTAGCTGACTTCGGCTCCTTTCTTGGTGCACAGCTCTCCTGAATTGGGGCACCGCCTTAAGGGACCGTTCGCGGCTCCGACCAATGGGCAGTGGGGAGCGCATTCGGCTGCTTGAGCAGTGCAAGGAACTTCTGGAGGAAGCTTCCCAGCAGGAGCCCAAGAACAGGCAGGTCCGAGGGGCCCTTGCAGCGTGCAACATAGAGCTGCGGAGTGTTGTTAGATATGCCAAGGAAAGAGTGGAGGAGGAAAGGAGGCCTCTTCCGCCGCCGTCACAGTTGAAGGGGTGGTGGTGAAGAATCCGAGTGGTTTTCTGGTGGAGTGGGAGGTGTGGAGAGAAGCAATTTTGTCATGTCTGGGTTGGAGGGAGCACCTTATCAGCACTTTTGTCCCAATTAGCTTTTACTGCTCCCGCCAGTAGCCTTTAAAATCTACTAGGCGATAAAAGCGTTTGTGGGATGGCTCTCCGACAGGTCATGTGAAGAGTGTGTTTTATGTTTCTATCATTGAGGCACGATTGCTGCTGTGTTTCATTTCTTGAGAAATAAAGCGTATCCTCCTCCCTTCCCTCTCGCCTATCCTTTACTTTCTCCCCTCCCTCGTCTCTTGCGCCTCTCCTCTCTCTTCACCTCTCCAGCTACTAGCTTCACTTATCCCCCGCCTCTGCTTATCTCCTCTCCTATCTTCTCTCACTTCCCTCTCCTCTCTTCTCTCCTCTCCTCTCCTTGATTCCCGTCTCAACGATCCTCCTTTCGCTCCACTCCTTTTCTTCCCTCCTCTCTCTTCTCCCTCCCTTCCACTCGTCTCAGCTATCCTCTCCTCTCGTTCCTCTCCCTCTTCCCTCTTTCCTTCTCTTCTCACCTATCCTCCCTCTCATTTCTTTGCTTACCTCTTCTCCTCTCTCCCCTCTCTCTTCCCTCTCGCCTCTCCACTCATCTTTCTCCTACTCATCCACCTTGTTACTCTGCTTGTCTTTTCTCCCCCCTCTCTCACTCTCCTCTCTCTCCTCCCTCTCCTCTCACTATCCCTCTCGCTTCTCCTCTCTTTGTTCTCTTACTGACAGTCTCGGCCATTTTTCCTGAGCATTTACGAAGTTATCTACTAATTTATAGATCAATCAGACTTGGGGCTGTTCTCAAAGAGTGCGCATAAGAAACATGAAACAAAAATCACAGCAACGGCGTAGAATAAGCAAGAGCAGACCCAGCTACACCCAAGCACTCACAGAGATTCTTCCCATTGAGAGAGAGAAAGAGCTCGGTAAAAATGGCCTACCTACAACAAACTCTTCTGTCTTCTTCTCCCTAAGTGACTCAAAACCTCCTCCCAGAGCACCTCCTTTCTCTCGAAACGGCCTCCCTCAGCCCCCCACAGAGTCTCCAGGCTGCAGGTAGCCACATGCCATGCACCCACTTCTATTTCCCCCTTCAACTGAGATTCACTCCACCCCGAGTACCCCACAAAGAACCAAAATTCATCCGCCTCAGCCCCCCCTTTCGCCACTAGCTCTATAACGGACTTTAATATTTCCAAATTTGTCCCCCAGAAAAGGCCTGGAAGTGCCTCTATGAAGCCGGGAACGCCCCTCCTTCGAGTCAAAATGATTGAAGGGAGAGCAATTTGAGCCAGCACAGGGCCTCCCAAGCCAATCACAGCGTCCTGGAGAAGGGTCCTTACATCTGGTTGGAGGGTGACAATTTCACTCCAGTTTATGGGATGGTTCAGGATGACCCCAGTTGGGCCTTCGTTGACTTTTAAAAGTAAGACGACAGATTTCTCGAACAGACTTGCATCGAGTTGGTTGGTCGCTATTAGAACAGAGCCCATTTGGGGTGAGGTCACGGCTTTACACTGCGTAGTGTCTTTGCTTGAAGGGCGTTGACTACCTCCTTTCAGTGTCTCTCGCATTTGCTCAGAGGCTTCTCCTTTGGACTCCCTCGACTTCTGAAGTTCGTCAACCTTTACTTTGATCGCCCGCCCTCCTTCAAGCAGACTTCCATCTTTCGACTGGTTATCTCCTGTCATCCAGATCCCTGAAAATACTTAGGAGAAGGAAGTCGAAAAAAGGAATAAAAGTTAGAAATAGAGCACACAGAGAGAGAGGGAGAGAAAGCGATTGATTCTAAAAGTTTCCGTTTTGCTGGTATTGACTACCTTAACCATCCTCAACTGAATGTCCGGCAACCTCCTCCTATTCCAACCCACATTCCACCCCTCCTCTCACCTTCTTGCACTCCTTGAGGTGGAGTTTTTTGCAAAATACGTGACCAACCCATAAATGAGAGCAACCCCTTCACCGTCGACAGTCCATCGTAAACTCGAGCTTCATCCTTTCTATGAGCAGGATATAAAACCACTGTAGGATATCCCGTCACCTTCACCCAAAAACAGGGAGAGGGGAAGATAAGCGAGCTTGGCATGCACGGACGGATTTGACATTGAAACACAAACATTTGTTACGGACAAACATTGCAAACAACACTACGTATTGGGTATGAAAATAGGAAGCAGAAAACAAACATTTGCGGTGAATGCCTGAAAGCTGAAAAGTGAATGGGAACACATTTTCACGTTTCACTACTTTCTCATCGATGCATAAAAGACTGTTATGGCAAGGCATGACATATGCGCAAAAGATATCAAAACAACATCCAAACATCAAATGAGTCGTCTATATCTTATAAACATACCCTCAACCAGACAGTGAGAGAGAGAGGATGGGGGCAATGGGAAGCAAGGAGGGGAGGGAGTGGGAGGAGAGGGGTGGAAGAGGAGCCAGAGGGATAGGAGAGCGAGGAGGGAGAGCAATTGCAAGCAAGAGGGAGGGGGAGGGAGAGGGAGGAGATGGGTGAGCGAGGAGAACGGGAGAGAGAGCGAGCAGTGGAGCAATGGGAAGCAAGAAGGAGGGGGATGGCAATCCGAGGAGAGGGAGCAAGGAGGAGAACTGTGCGATGACTTTATCTATAGCAATGATCATGACTACCAGCATGGCAAACCTCGCATCCCTCTCAGAAAATTGAGAGTGCAAATACAGTTCGAAATCCAAGATACCTGCAAGCTTCCCTTTCCAGGGTTGGAGCAATCATTTGCAGTGCAATCCATACGCAACAGTAAGGGAATGTTCCCCTTGCGTCCTCCATTCTGTTTCTCCTTCTCCTCATCTTCCCTCCTGCTCTCATGTATGCTCTCCCTCTGCTCTGCAGGATCAAGAACACCAGCCAGCTGGCAGGGCATGATTGGTAAGGACGCCTCTTTAGTGACAAGCGTGAAAGGGTCTTGTGTTAAACTTTCAGTTTACAAAGATGTGGAGAAGAGAAAGCAGGTGTTTCATAAAGCAATGAAATTGAAGTGTCATGGTTGAGTATTTCTTGACTGAAATAGGGTACGATGTCTATAAAGGAAAGGGTTGTAGACACACGCCATGGCTAGCTTCCTCCAAACAATGAAAAGGAAAAACGACTACAACGATGATAATGCCGCAGCTAAGTTGTTGCTGGTTAAAATCTTTACCAGTTGATTTCTAGGTAACGATTTCAACAATTGAAATGGTTGGCTTGCAATGGTTGCCAACCATTCCAAGAACCATTGGATGGCCAACCCTTGCCGTCCAATGGTTGGCCAATGCTTGCTAATCCAATGCAAGATTTCAAGAAAATACTCAGGTATTGGCTAATGTTCCGCGTAATCTCTCCTTACAGGATTAGAGATTGATCATGAAAGTGTAACAATTAGTTTAAACAATTTAAGGTTTACGAGCCTTTCTAGAAGTACCGTTCACTCATCAGATGAAAGCTCACCTGGTAGCATTTTGCTTTCATGGGGGCGCAGACTTTTTTGTGTTTCCTCAAAGACCAGCTCCATTCTGCGACAGAAACCGCACCATGGAGTGGTGTACAAAACCACTACGTCCCTCCAAGAAGCCTCAAGAAGTTCACATTCAAGTTCTAATTTCACTTTCCCCTTATTCAGCAGATGCATCTTCTGGAAGACCCCTACATTGTAACCTATTCCTCCTCCTCTAGCAGAAAGGAAATCCTCTGAAAGCATGTCTTCTTCAAATAGTTCTTCTTCATTGGTCACTTTGTGATTGCAGACTCGCCCTAAGACCAACTCATCAAAGGTGAGTAGGGTTACAGGAGCAATGCGACCAGGTCGCCGAAAAGTTCGGTGAATTAAAGGTGAGGGTTGAGGAGGTGAGTGCGAAGTTGCAGGAGGTGACGAATACATAGTTTTAGGAACTTGCTCTAACAAAACAGCTTCAATAAAACCGACAATAGATTCTTTTGTCATGGACACGTTTGGGGGAAATGCATAGTGTGCTTTCCACGATGGGTGGATGATTGCCAAAGATGGCACTTCAGTACCCAACCCCAATTTCTCTGGTAAAATTGTTTCTCCGTCCATGTAGAAAAAATTCAGCAACCCGGTTGGAGACTCTTTCAAAGCCTCAATCTCCTCCCAGACGTCGGTTTCCTCACTTTCTGCTGTGCCTTTCCCTTCCAAATCCTCTACCTTTTCATCTCCCTCCTCCATTTTACCTGAAGTTATCCTTTCACCCTCCGCATCTAAACGTTCTTCTGTTCCTTCCCCGCCCATTCCATCACTCTGCAAATCGCTTTTTTGTTCGTCAAGTTCTACTGAACATTCACTTCCCTTACTAGCATACCCATCCACACCATCCCCTTGTCGTTCATCAACTGTCACTTCAACGAAGCCTTCATTTCTTAAACCCCCTTCCTGCAAGTTTGCTCGAACAATCTTTGCTGTTTTTGCGTCATCTTCTCTTTCCCCTCCAATTGGTTGGTCATTTATACCAGCCTTCCGTATCTCCAGCCTGCTAATACCGTCCTCCCTCCTCCCTCCCTCCCCCGTGACATCAACCAGACTGACTACCTCCTTCCCGCTGTTTTCACTAACACATTTCCAATCATCCCCTTCGTCAGAACCTTCCTGATCCTTACTTGGCTGCGCCTCGCCTTCTCCTACCTCAGTGCCCTGAACCCCTATAGACAATGCTTCCAAACCTGCATTGTAGCTTTCCTCTTCTCCCTCACCCTCCCTACTAACATGACTATTGTCCTTTGTACAAACCTGCCCCTGTCCTCCTGCGATTGTCCTTTCCCTTGCAATATTTTGCTCATTCCCTGAAGGGCCAGTTACAATTGCTTCTCTCACATCACCAAGCTCCTTAATATCTTGTCTAAGGTTCACATTTAGATCCATATTCAGCAGCTTCAAACCCAGCTGCATTGCCAAAGAGAGTGCTAATGAAGCCTGCTCTTCCTGCTCTTGTACCAAATACTTTCCTTCCTCCTTTGAATCGATACTATGAGATGCCACTAAAGATAACTCCACAAACTTGGTCGATGACATTGCTTTTGTGGCATCCCCAACAGATGGTTTGTTCTCAGTATGACCTGATACTACCAGTTCCGATCCATCATTTTTTCTTGTCCTTTCAAAGACTTCTCCGCTCGTTTTGGACCTTGATTCCTTCTGCATTTGCAATTTACGCTTTGCTACTGCTGCCATGGCTTTAGCACGTGCAAGGACTGCATAATGACGTGCCACCTCGCGGAATGTGTTGAAAACTATCTCTTGCTTGGTGAGAGGCAAGGGGCCGGCCCTTTCTAGAAAGAGAATTACTGAAGGCTTCTCTCCTTCAAAGGCATGAGGATACTCCTCTGGAATAAGCTGCAAATTGAGAACATTCAGTGATGATAGAAGAACGAATGTCAAACTGCGAGCATTAAAGCTCAATGCAAAAATCTTACACTGGCATGACGGCATTCGCATCAACTATTATCAAAAGGATGGAACAAAGACAAATTCCAAAGGTGTAAAGAAGAAAGAAACAAACAGATTAAGACCTTCCATTTGCAAAGAGTAATACAATCTAGACCCCATTTTGATCATCAGATTCGAAGAAGTATCGTGAGAGCAGCTCTCTTAAAGCATTCAAAGATCCCCTCACATGCTTTCAGATGCTTTCAAACTCTTTTTCATTCCTTGTTTCAAGAAAAAGGAAGAGGTCCTATAGTGCCTGAACACGTATACTATGTATCCGGCTTATAATAGAGACTTACCAGTCCTAACGGCGGCCTTGGAAGTTTCAAACTCCACTCCCAAATGTCTGTTTTCCCTCCGGGAAGAACAAAAAACTCAGGTTCGATGTCCATTGAATGAACAAGAAAAGCCCACGGTAACTCACTCAGCCTTGCATCCAAGTGACTCAGAATGGAACCATTCTTAACCAGACCATAGGCTGTAAGCCATGGTGTGAAAACACTGTTAGCCGCTTCTCCTCTCACAGACTGAAAGGCTTTCACAAAATTCTCTCTCTCTGCTAAAGTGCATTTAATAGAACCGCTTTGGTCAGCCTCTGTGTTTTCCTGCGAGCTGCTCTGATCTTTCGCTGAAATTGTCTCAGAGACTCCATTATCTGCATCTTTCTTCTCTGATTCACTACCTCCTTCTTTGATCTTGCTTGCTTCCAGTGACACATTGTCTTCATTGCTCTCTTCTAGCTTGTCCAATGTTTCTTTATCCTTTGAACAGCTTGCCCCCCCTTTATCTGAATCTCTCACAACCCACTCCAAATCGTCTGTTTCCCCATTCCTGAGGTTCACTCTACCTTCCATTTCACAACCCCGTTCTTGCTCCTTATTGGATAGATCAATCTTGAGGGATCCACTGCCATCCTCACTTCCTCCTCCGCTTACCGCATGTACACTGCCATCATTATCACAAATTTGATTCGAGCCTCCGTCTTCAAGGTTTAGACATGCATCTTTCCCTTCACTGCAATCTCCTCGTTTAGCGGTCAAGTCATTGTCTCCCTTCACACTATCCTTTTCTGCATCTGCAATCAGATCCGTTGCAGATTCTGAAAGCCCTCCAATTCCACCTCCATCATGCTCCATGCTCTCATTGGTCATCAGGTAAGCTTTCTGCTGCAAACTTTTATGCCCCATAGTCTCCCGATCCAAGATTTCTTGTGACCACTTGCAATTATCCACAAGCACAATAGAACGAAGGGATGGCTCTGCCAAAGCATGCACTTCCCCCCAAGTTGATAACTGATGTAATGGAAGGTCTTTCCTCCTCAACTTGAACCAATATTTGGCTGCCTGAAGAATAGCTCTTGCTGACAGTACTCCTGAATACTTCGATTCGGAACCCTTTCCTACAAATGTCAGAACAGGCAGGGCTACATTTTCATACAGTTTCATGTGCTCCTTGTTTTTGTGAAGATCAATCCACTGGATTTTAATATTCTCAATACCGTCCAACTCCGAGTTGAAGAGATTCTCTACTTCGCGCATAAGCTGTCGAGAGACACCACACCCTGTTGGAACATCGAAAGGTTTTTACGTTAAATTAAGCCTCACAAGTCTCTAATGCGAAACGTTGCACAGAGACTAAATGGCGAAGATAAAGAAATTCAGTAAATAAAGTTGCCGATAAGAAATTGTAGAGAAGACCTAGGCATCACTTCATTGCAATGACTTTATATTTCTTTTAGGGATCTAATAAGAACGAAAGATTAGATGTGCAATCAAATGAACTGTAATAAGAACTGGCTGGGCCGATAGAGGAAAAGGTAGGAAGCAACAACAATTCGCTGCAAAACTCCGGAAATGACACATTTCACTGATATGCCGGACAACAATATCGATCTGATTGGAAGTGTCGATTATCAAAGCTCGGCCAGTAATGAAACAATGAATGAGACTAATGAAGGCAGACAGTTATAACTTGAGACAGAACATACGGAACACGAGCAAAAGTTTGGAACAACCGATAAACAAATGCGGATTCGGTGATGGACATGGAAAAACGTGAACATGGCACCAAAAAACCAGTATAATGGATTGTTGAGCAACTTGCTTAATCAATTGAGAACTGTATTCATTTTTTATTTCCTTATTCTTTTTGGCAACAACACACGTAGAAGTTTTCCTAGCTCGGATAGTGTCTTCAAGGCTGTGCCTCAAATTTGGTAGAAGCGAGGGCGGAAGTATTCATTGCTTAAGCATGTGCATAATTGAACCAATAATTCACATACAAGGTAATAAGTAATGAACGCCTCGGCCCTCTTCACTCTAGCAAGTCTCTCCACTGCACAAGGCATAGCCTTTCACATCATTATCCCGCGCATGTGAAAGCATAACAAGCATCCAGACATTCTCTAGGATCACAGTTATACTCCGCTTACTCCAATTCCAAAAAAAATCACTCCAAATAACATTCAAACCCCTATCTCAAGACAGCCTGCACCGCTTTATCGCATGATGCCTGCATTTCCACTTCATAAGTTGAAAAAAATGCTCACATGGCACTGTGCTGAGACACAGAGTCAAGCTCCTCCTCCGCGAGCCTGCTCGGCACACCTCTGGCGCCACTTTCCGCCATGTCTGCTGCTCTTTCTGCTTGCCTAACGCCGCAGTCACAGCCGCCATGGAAAGGAGCCACAGAAGGAACGCAGAGATGGCCCTGCGCTCCGCCATGGCCGCCATGGCTGCCCCTCCCAGGCCCGCATACAGCTGGGACCCTTTCCTGCAGCTGCTCAGTTGCTCTCTTTTTTTTTCCGGCATCAGATAACAGGATTCTAACATTCAAGTACAATAGGTACCGTACCTTAATAGTACGAATTGTACCTTTTGTGTACGAAAAGTGGCGAGGTCTATTATCTAGTGGGAGCTTATTAGGGCTAAGCGCACTCGCCACGTGGCGAGTCGCCAGACTTTAGGGCCTTACAATCACAGCCAAGATTTCAGCCAATCGCAGAATGTCAGGTCAGAAATTTGTACACGTGGCAATTCGTGATTGGTTATTTCCTCAAAAAGGGAAACTGGTGAGCCACCCAAAGGCTCTGACCGTACTCGCTAGCCGTCCAAGAACCACCCGTACGGATTCCATCCGTACTGTACATTTCTGCACCGTACGGACCGACTGCTGGCGCTTAGCCTCGCCAGGGACAGGCCACGACATTCAGATCCAGGGCCGCAGTACCGCCTCCAGCAGCGTCCCCTGGTGGAAGAACGTTAGTCCGTATTGGTGTCTGACAGCGGATATCTGCGTCCCAAGAGCGTGTACCTGGAGCCGGGCGGGTATGAAGCAGGACCACCAACGTCAGCACAACGCCATTCAGGAGCGCGTCAGGATGAGAGGAGGCTGCGGTTCCCACTCCCACTCCCACTCCCACTCCCACTCCCTTTCCCTCTACCTCCCCCTCTCGCTCTCCCTCTCCCTCTCTCTCTCTCTCCCTCTCCCTCTCCACTGGAGTTGGCAGGCATTGCGGCTTCAAGGAAGTCGCTCTGCATTTCAACTTGAAGGGAAAGGATTGGCAGACATAGTCCGTGGAGGCGCAGGGAGGAAGGGAAGGATGTGAGCAGGCGGGGAAGGGAAGGAGGAAGTACGGGATCGGGTCGGGCCTTATCGGACGAAAGCTCGCAGCTTGGAAGGTTCTAAGGCCTGTTGGTAGCTTCTTGCTCGCTTGATCCATGGCTGCTGCTCTAGGGCTTTCAGGAGGTGTGAAGGCTGCAGGATGGGTGGCGTTGAGAGGGCGAGGTGCAGGAGAAGACTTGCAGAGAGGAGGAGCGGAGCAGTCGTGCGTGGGTGTGTTTAGGAGGAATGCAGGAGTGTGGGGAAGACAGCTGGAAGAAAGGGCGTCGGATAAGAAAAGGGAGAGAGGGAGGAGGCTGGCAGTGGTGGTAGAAGCGACTGCGGAGGTCGGTGAGAAGGAGAGCAGTGTGAAGAGCACTCCGGCGAGGACGCTAAGAAGCTTAGAAGAAGCTGTGACCAATGGAAAACCTTACTCAGAAATCAACGTGGATTGGGAAAGCAATGGTGATTCAAGGAGTGAGGGGCAGGAGGGATCTACTTCCACTGCTTCAAGCAGCAGCCAGTGCCATAGCCGGCTTGGTATCGCGGATTTCCTGCGGGGAAAGAACATTCTTATCACAGGAGCCACGGGTTTTTTGGCGAAAGGTGAAGAAGCGGCTTAAGAGAGTACATTGCATCCACACTGATTGTGCACACATCAAATTTATGAGCATATCTAAGAGGTTCTTGCTTGGTCATTCAGAGATACATATGCAATTAGGTGTATGTGAGCACTAGATTCCCTCCGTAGGATGACACAAGCTTGAATTGTTATCCTGTGTAAGTGTTGTTTTCAGTGATTCTATCGTGAATGTGTGCATTGACAGTGTCTGGCGTACAATCGACTCAATTCAAAGCACAAGCTGTGCATCTGAATAGAAGTCTTGAGCTAAACGCCAGCTGTTTCTTGGCATACTTCATCGTCATAGTGGAAATTTAACTGGAAGGGGATGATCTAATGTTGCATATGCAATCTTGTATTTCTCTTCTGCAGTTCTTGTCGAAAAAGTATTGCGCGAGCAGCCTGAGGTGGGGCATATTTACCTCGTTATCCAATCGAGGGCTGATGTGTCAGCACAGCAGAGGCTGGACGGACAGGTGGGCGCTCAATATGTTGTGGTTATGGTAAAGCTTATAGCTTCATGTCGTTAGCATTTGTTTTCCAGACCCAAATTCTCAGCTTGTGTAGGAAAGGTTCAGTTCTGCTTAGCATAGGAAGCCCTCAAGGGTTAAAGGTGGCTGTCCGTTGTATTTCAGCTCTTGTGCTTCGTTTACCTGAATGCTAGTAGAAGAAGGCTCTCACATGGATTTTTTATTTTCAGGTTATTGGCTCACAAGTATTCAACTTATTGCGAGAAACCCATGCAGCTAGCTATGGAGAATTTATGAGCAAAAAACTGACAGCAGTGGAGGGCAACATGGCCCAAGAAGAGCTTGGATTGACATCTTTTGTGGCCGAGGAGCTTATGGAGAAAGTTGACATCCTCATAAATTCTGCAGCAAATACAACATTTGATGAGAGGTACAACTCAAGGAGACAGATAGTAGTGGTTGAAAGATGCGACAAGATAGCCAGTCTTTGGGGATGCAAAATCACAGTTATGGGTGAACATAAACTCATCGAGGAGAGTGCTCGAGAAGACATTTCCTCATTGAACAGTTAGAAAGCAGGGTTTAAAAAAGATTGTAGGGTAGTCAAGCGCTTAAATTGCAGCCAGCTTTTGGCCTATTCATTTCTCCAGAGAACATTAGTAATTGTTACGTGCACAAAGCCACAAATTGGAGTCCTGAAGAGCATTTGTTTGGGCTAGATACTAAGGTTATGGAGAAAGGAGCTAGCTCTTGGAAATCGTTTTGCAAAACAAGTTATCAAGTGAGTAGAAGCGTCAAACTGGATTCTTTTTATAAGATTTGTGAATTATGTTAATGTATCACTCTTGCATGTGTGCCGTAATGCAGGTATGATGTTGCACTCAATGTGAACACTTTAGGAGCACGTCGAGCAGTTCAGTTTGCGGCAAGGTGCAAAAAGCTCCAATTGCTTTTGCATGTTTCTACAGGTGAGTTGTGGGAAAAATGGCATATCCGAACGATTCTGAAGTATGTTACGTTTACTTTGTTTAGGAATTCAGTGCTATTCTTAAGGATGGTTATTGTGGAGAGTACCGTATTATGCATATGTTATGCACAGTATACACGAAGCCTATCTCATCCTCCTTCATCATTCGTATCCTAGATAAGCACCTTACACCCCTCATATCAGAACTTACGTCACAGTCTTGTGCTGCTACGAGAATTGTACGAGCAACTTCAGTTAGGGCATTTTCTATCAGAAATGGACATTAAAAACATGTACCGCGGGATACGACCTTCGTCTATTTGCAGCTTTTGTGAATGGACGAAGAGTCGGCCGTACAGCGGAGCAGCCTTTTGCCATGGGAGATTCAATTGCAAAAGAACTTTCTGGTGGAGGAGATGTGCCCCGACTTGATGTGGAAGGGGAGATTGCGCTTATGGAGAGAGAGTTGAGAGCTGCTCAAGCAGAGGCCGCAGCAATGGATGCAGAGAAAGGCCAAGCCTTTGTGCAGAAGAGAATGGTAGAGCTTGGATTGGAAAGGTGAGCGGTCTGACCCACACTGGTCCTTGGGGTATTCTGTGGAATGCTCGAAACCTAAGCAGAACACGATGATGATGTTCACATCCTTACAATATGTGCTGGCTATCAGGACTGACTCGCAATACATGCAATAGCTTAGGGGCTCTGCTAAAAAGTGCTGGCTTATTCGAGCTTATGCGATCAGTTCAGGGCCATGCACAAGTAGGCAACTGACTTTGCACAGTACATAAGACGGCGTAAAACAAAAAGACTAACTAGCAGTGAGGTGTTTTTATGGGAGCATTATTATGAGGTTGAAACAGAGTCTGAACACGCAAAGGACAGAATAATTACGCTGCAAGCTAACAGGGCAAGAGATGCGGCTAATTTACTCATTCAAATAGAGCTGTGGGCAATCGGTCAACTGCTTATACACGCAGCGTCATGGTACTGGCAGGGCAAACCTATTTGGGTGGCAAGACACGTATGTCTTTTCAAAGGCAATGGGGGAGATGCTGTTATCGGAGTATAGCCACAAGCTCCCTATAGCCATTGCCCGACCCAGCATTGTGGAAAGCTCTCTTTCTGAGCCCATGCTTGGATGGATGGAGGGCATTCGGTAAGAGTTCGAACTTTTTGCGACATGGGGGCGGATTTCCTGTAGTGGGAGTTTGGAGCTATTGCTTTCGACATATTCATGCTGTGATAAACTAGGAAAATTAGAAATGCTAGATTTGGAATGTGGGTTTGTTCTTACTTTTCATGTCCGCGCCATTTGAATAGAACTGAGACTTATAGAGAAATTTTGTGAGAGTAAGGCCCTGTCACCTTGTAGTCAGGGTTTTGATGGGTTTTTAGAGTTTGATAGTATTTTCAGGGGATCTCTGACTTTCTCTTATTCAATTTGCCAGCATGGCAGACCCAATATTTTTGGCATATGGCAAAGGACAGATGGAGGGCTTCCTTGCTGATAAGGATGGGTCTTTGGACTTGGTAAGGTTCATTATTCAGCGCCTTTGTAGACGATAACAATGCAGGCTCCCCTTTATTTTCTCCCCGAATTCTTTATCCATAGTCTATTGCAAAATCTTTTGTTTAGATGGCCTCATTTGGAAAGGCATGTCTTGAAAGTCTACCATGACTTATGACAGCGCAAGAATTGAGGGAATTTAATAAACTCGTCATCAGGATGGCCTAAGTATCAGGAAGAAAACTTATGGGTGGGATTATCAGAATGCATTGAAGTCATCCCTTATTGGTTTGACAAGTTAAGATTCTTCATTTCACAATCATCGACATAGGGCTGCCAATGCATTCTAAAATGTTCTCCCCACCCTTCACATAGTTCAATGGTCAACTTAAACATCGTTCGCCTATTGTTCCACATAACGGAAATGAATGCATCCGCTTATGTTCCTAAAGCACATCCCTCTCATTAATGGCATCATTCATGTGCTCCCTTTCTCTTTCCCCCTTTTCGCAGGTCCCTGTGGATATGGTGATCAATGCTATTCTGGCAATGCTGGTGAAGCATGCGAAACAGCCCGGCCTTACCGTGTATCATGTGGCCACGTCAGTAGTGAATCCGATTACTAATACTGAGCTTGCAAAGGCAGTTTCAGAGCACTTTACTGCCTCTCCGATGGTGGGAAAGGACGGGAAGAAGATCAGAGTGGAGCCCATGAAAGTGTATGGCGCCCTCTTCTGTTTCCAAGCTCACATGTGGTTCAAGTATCGCCTGCCTCTCCAGGTAAGGCCACCCCACAATACTAGGAACTGTTTGCTTTCAAAGTGTATATCTGCGGTTCGTTGAGAAACAGGATAAGGGGAAGAGGGTATTGGTTGTAAGTGGGAGAGAAGGCCACACTGTATTCATAACAAAAGGCATGAAAAAAATCATGTTTAGTCCATAAGATAACGAAAAAGTTGACACATACCAGCATTGTAGAGAGTTCTATGAGGTTTCGACGATGGCAAATTTTGTGAAGGCCAAACCTTTTGATCCACTGTTGGTAGTTGACATACATTAAACGTTCGATTTGTAACCAAGCCATTTGAGCATTACTAGGGCTTTTCTTTGCTCGACTATGCCCATGTTGCCTTTTTAGTAAAGCACTTGCATGTATATCTCCGTAAGGAATGGACGGATTCGATGTCATTTTTGTAAGCTGAGATTTTGAATGACTTCTTCAGATTGAGCAATTATTTACTGTCATCAAGGGATCAAGGCATGCGTCCAATTCACTCGCCCAGAAGCGGAATAGTATTAAACTGAAGACTTTTGAGCAACTAAGTTATCTCGCGAAGCTCTACCAGCCATATACGTTCTACGCCTGCAGGTGAGAGTTACCTGTCACTTTTAAGTGACCCGTACTGAAATAGTCCCATTATTATGTTATGAGGGGACAATTGGACGAGAAGACGGAGTGATGCTTGTAACACCTGGTTATCTCTTTATGTCCCAACCTTGGGGCATATTCAGAGTCAAAAACACACACTCCCTTAAAACCTGCAACTGTGCACTTTCTTTTGCTCAAATTTCTAGAGGCATCCGCAGTATTTTTATTCCAGTCTTGGTAGTTAGTTAGCGGTATGGTGACGTAACCAGTACAGTCTTTTCCTATGACAGATTTGATGCAACAAACACGCTGCAATTGTTTGCTGAGCTCTCTCCCGAAGAGCAAAAACGCTTCAACTTTGACTTGAAGAATATCAACTGGAGAGATTACATTGTCCAGGTCCATATGCCCGGCTTGCGCAAATATGTCCTCAAGGGGAGGGGCAGCCAGTAGGAGAGAATCGTTACCTTTCAAATGTGCATATTGAGGGAATTTTTCTCTCACTTTCTGAGGGTCTGCTCGGGAGAATTTGTGGCTATGGAGCTGCCACGTTATGGGAAACTGAAGTGCTGCTGCTTAAGTTGGTTTGGAGAGCTCAACGGGCCACTACTACATTCTACGTTATTGTTTCTTTTCATGTTCAGCCAATGGGGTGCTTCTCGAAGATTAAGATAGATGCGTTGGCGGTCGCTGATCCTTTGACTTCCGGAGTCCGTCGCTCACTCTCTCTCGCCCTTTCGCTCACAATACGTCTCTCGCTCTCTCTCTCTCTCTCTCTCTCTCTCTACATACAACTCACAATTGACATTTTTCGGTTGTCAGGTGTTAGTTGGAGGTTGTAGGTGAATCGTAAGCTTCATACTTGCGAGTGCCACATTGATTCATGTGGAAGCGCTAGAAAGTAGAATTCAAATTTAACTCGTAATTTTTTTCGGTTTTTTCATTATGTTACACATGTTGAAGGCAGCACAGTTGTGCCTATCTGGCCGAACCTCAATGAAATGTACTCTGTTCTGGGAATGAATAGGATGAAACTACTTTCCCCCGGGTGTCCTCATAGTTTCACAATTGTCTACTCATAAGACAGTTCGTCCTGTTCCTGTGTTCTATGGTAGCTGTAGCTGGCTTTAACGTATCTTTTGGAAGGGGAGGCGATGGCGAGATGAGAGCGGGAGAGGGGAAAGGGGGGAGAACGGCAAGGAGAGATGAAAGAGGGGAAAGAGGAGAAACAGGAGTGAAGGGAGGGAGGAGGGAGGAGGGAGGAGACAGGAGGGGAGAGAGGAGAGAGGGGATAGGGGAGAGAGGGGAGCGGGGAGATAGGGACGAGGGCTGTAGGGGGAGACAGGAGGGAGGAGCGAGGGGGCAAAGTGGGGAGGCGACAGGTGGGAGGCAGAAAGATTTCGGGAGATGGGAGTGGGGACAGGTGAGAGACAGGAGGGAGGGGAGGTGGGGGACAGGAAGGCGGGGAGAGGGGAGAGGGGGAGGTGGGAGACTAGAGAGAGGACAGGTGGGAGCCAGGCGGGAGTAGGGAGAGGGAGAGGGATGGAGAGTTGAGAGACAGAAGGGAGGGGAGAGGGGGGAGTGGGGAGTGGTGGGAATCAGGAAGTCGGAGAGGGGGGAAGAGCGGGGAGAGGTGAATGGTCAGCGACATTAGGGAGGAAAAAGGTGGGAGACTGAAGGAAGAGGAATGGTGGGAAACAGGAGGAAATGGGGAGAGGGACAGGTGGGACACAGGAGGGAGGCGAGAGATGCGAGAGTGGACAGGTGGGAGACAGGATGGAGAGGTGGGAGACAGAAGAGAGTGGAGAAGGGGGAAAGGGGGAGGTGGGGGCTCAGGAAGGCGGGGAAAGAGGACAGGTTGGAGACAGGAGCGAGTAGGGAGATGGGGGAGAGGACAGGTCGGAGACCGGAGGGAGGGGAAAGGCGAGATTTTGTGAGTCATTTCTCTCTGATAAGATTGTATTGCATTGTACTGTGATATTGTACACTTTGGGGAGGAGAGGGGAGGGGAGGAGTGAGAGGTAGACACCTCGAAACAGGCGCAGGGTAAGACAAAAGGGAGACGGAGAGTGATACGCGCTACCTCATCTGATTGATTTACAAATACTCAGACAAAAACAATCAATTTGAAATGTGGCCCACTGAAAGGATTTGAGCCAATGATCTCCGCTATGACTACATCCCAGCTCCCACAACCTCCACAAAGCATTTCCTTCCGCATCCAAACTCTCCGTCCATCACCATCAAACGTTACAATCCCTACAGATATAACCCTCTACTCTTCTCAGACGTACACTGAAACCCCTAAAATCTGCACCTGATTAAAACCTGCAGGTTCAGAAGACGGTAAATACACATGATTCAAGTTTTCCTGCTATGTTGTTTTTCTGCCTGTGATCTGTTGTTCACATCAACCTCGTCCATCGTTTAATCAAATTTCTTCGTTATTGCTTTATTCGAACTGTAAACGAGCCTGCGAAAGAACAAAAACATGGAACATTCAAGACTTGTTACCACCAAAAGTGATGCTTCCGTAACAAGCACGAACGGAAATACATGAAGACAAACTAACGCTTGGCATATAGCAGGCATAAAGGCACTTACAAGAAGGCAAAGTAGCCACTTCAGCGAGCACGGAACATGGAACTCCAAGATTAGTTAACGCTCCACGGATAAGGCCGCATGGAAAGAACAAATATTGGGCTGCTGCCACTACTGCGTTATTTGACCCCTTTTCTTGATTCGAATTTGTAGGAGTTTCAAAGGAAGCTCCGGTGCCCATGTCCATTTCGGAGGGTCCCGCATCGCCGGAAATGCGAGTAAGCCAACAGAACTTTGTATCTTGAAGAACAAAAATGCCCTGAGAAGAAAGGAAGGAAGCAGCAGCATGAGGGCAATGGGGGGATGAGTTAACGGTAAGGCAAGGATGAAGCAATAATTCAGCTTTTCCTTTCGGTGACAGGGAGGGGAAGTTGTAGTGTTAGTGAAATTTATAAATGTCTTCCAAACGACGGGAGAGAGAAAGTGGGGAGGAGGGAGGAGAGAGTGAGGGGGGGGGGGAAGAGAGACCCTATAAACGACGAGAGTGAGAGGGTGGAATGGGAGGAGAGAGTGAGGGAGACAGAGAGAGGTCGTCCAGATGACGAGAGTGAGAAAGAGGGAGAAGGAAGATAACGAGAGGATTTCCCTGAAATGAACAAAGAGAGAGAGAGCAGACGAAAGATAGAAAGAAAGAGAGGGAGAGAGAGAGAGAGAGAGGGAGCACGGAGCGCCATGGCAGAGGCAGGGCAGGCAGTTAGCTCACTCGATGATTAGTCTTCAAGTTGTCGACCTGCTTCCGAAAAACCTCCGCCCAAAAGTCTTTGCAGATGAACTTGATGACGTCCAAATGGTCTGCAAACCGCGCTCGGTCCTTTGTGTACCTGCGGACCCCAACATCTCCCTCTCAAAGGCTTCAGCCAATCCAACGGCTCATGTCAACTGTGGGGGGGATGATCTTTACAGCAGAACTTCCGTCTCTTGCTCTCCCAATCATCTCACATACAACAAAACACATAAGATAAGTGCTTCCTGCTAACAACTGCTGGCGGAGGAAAAAAAAAAACAAAAAAAAAACATTTCAAAAAAGAAATCGAAATCATTCAAATCAATCAAAAAAATCGAAACATTTCAAATATTTCGCCCTCATCAGCGCTTTCCACCAACAGAACAGAACAAAACCTCATCTTCGGCACTTCGCAACAATGTTAGGGTTTCCACCGTCCATCACCCCCCATTCCCACCCTCCCCCCTCTCACTCCCACGCCTCTCACTATGAGGAATTTCCCCCAATGACCATCCCACCTACCCTCCCCTCTCCATGCTCAACCCTAAACACTCAAATCCTGAACTTTAACCCTAAATTTCGTCACCACTTCACGTCCACCCGGCTCCTCTCCTCTCCGCCCCCCCCCCCCACTCCTCACCTTCGCTCCCATGTTCAGCTATAAAATAACCAAATCCTAACAACCCCTCATTTAACCCTAATTCTCTTCTCCTTAATCAACCTAATTTCCGCAAATTGCAATTTCAACCCTGCACCCCACCCCCCTCCCTCCTCCCCTTCTGCATTTCACTTTACATCGCAGCATATATTATCTGCTGTGATACTCATCTGTACCGAAATCAATTCAATTTGCCAATCCCCCCCCCCCCCAACCCCCTCTTCCCCCAAGAAAACAAACCTGAAATCCTGAAAAGTCCCCTCCTAACCCTAATTTTGGCCCCCTTTTCACGACCCACCTCTCCACGAGCTGCTGCCCCACTTGGAAGCCGATGGCCTCTATGCGCCGCCCAGCCAGGTCGGGCCGTAAGCTGAGTTGGCGCTGGTAAGAGGCGACGAGCTCCATACTGAGCAGGTCCAAACAGCTCTCCGCGATCTCCTTCTCAACCGGGTTCGGCATCGCGATGGTTCGGATCACGAATTAGGGTTGAGGTCAGCGTTAGGGTTAGGGTTAGGGTTAGGGTTAGGGTTAGGGTTAGGGTTAGGGTTCAGGAGGTTGAGGGTTAGGGTTGGGTACTACAGAGTGAGGTTAGGGATAGGGTTAAGGTGAGGGTTAGGGTTAAGGAAATTAAGGATTGGGGTTAGGATAAGGTTTAAGGAACTTCAGAGTTGGGGTTGGGGTTGGGGTTAGGGTTAAGGGTTAAGGAACTTAAGGATTGGGGTAAGGATTAAGGTTAGGGTTAGGATTAGGGTAAAGGAACTTAAGAATTGGGGTTAGGATTAGGGTTAGGGTTAGGATTGAGGAACTTAAGGATAAGGGTTAGGGTTAGATAAAGGGTTAGGGTTAGATAAAGGGTTAGGGTTAGATAAAGGGTTAGGGTTAGGGTCAGGGTTAAGGACCTCAAGGATGGGGGTTAGGATTAGGGTTAGGTTAGGATTAGGGTAAAGGAACTTAAGAATTGGGGTTAGGATTAGGGTTAGGGTTAGGATTGAGGAACTTAAGGATTAGGGTTAGGGTTAGATAAAGGGTTAGGTTTAGATAAAGGGCTAGGGTTAGATAAAGAGTTAGGGTTAGGGTCAGGGTTAAGATTAGGGTTAAGAAATTTAAGGGGTAAACTCAGGGTTGATTCCTAAAGCGCTGCACGGAACTCGGCGTTCTTGGAGGGTGCGGAGGCCATGGGGGTACAGGGGTTTCGGGGCTCTCAGGGTTTAGGGCCTCCCTGGCGAGGCGGAGGTCCTAAGGGGAAAGAATGGCGACCACTACCCGACAAGGCCGACACGTGCCGCAAAAAACTTTCTGAAAAACCGGCGGCTGCTGTCAAACTGAGGCAGGAATGATGACGCTTCATGGCGTCAGCATAGCCAATCAAAAATTTTAGCTCACACATGTGACGAATCTCCATGGAGATGCCGTACAGTTATCCAGTCAAATCCCGTTGCGGATTACGGGATTCTCACATAAATTTTCCAGTCTCTGCGCTAATTACAGTCTTTTTTTACACGTGCAAACAGCCAATCATATTCTCCGCTTCCTAGTGATGACGACCTTCACACCGACATGGCGTCATCAAACTGTTATTCGTACTTTTTGAAGCTTCCGCGAAGGCATCAACCTCTTGCACTTGTCCTATCAAGGAACCTTCCCGGAAGCTGCCTCGTTCTATTTCAGGGCGGAACTTTCCTTGCCACCTGTACTTCGTCATATTCCAATGAAAACTTGCCACGTGTAAATAATGTTGACGTGGCGGGCCCTCATTGGGCGGGAGGTCCCAAGAAGGCCCGCATCGCCCTCCCCCTTCCTCTTGGAGCCCTCCGCCTCCAAAGAGCGGGGCGGCCATGGCGGAAGTTACGTGCTCTCGGCCTCTCTCTCGCCTCTCTCCCACACCTTTAATACATCTCTCTCACTATCTCACTTTCTTTTCTCCATGGCTGCACGCCTCTCTCTCCCTCCTCTCCCATGTGCTCTCCCGCCTATTGCATCTGATCTCCTGCGAGTTCTCCCCTCCTGGATGCCGCAGCAAGGAGTCGAAGCCCTCTCCTGCTTGAAATTTGATTTTATAAAAACATGATATCGTCCTCTACCTCCTCCCACTTCCTCCCATCTTCCCTTCCCCTCCTTCTCCCCTCCCTCCTCCTCCTCCTCCTGCTCCCCTCCGCTTTCGCTGAAACCCTAAACTCTCCCCCTCCACCTTCCACTCCTGCTCTGACCTCTGAAGCCGGATATGAGATCCGAGAAGTGGAGCGGTCTCTGAGGAGCTATGGAACTCAGAGCACGACCGCCACTCTCCTTTTCAATACGACAAATGTGGGAGCCGCCATGGCTGAGCTTCCAGGAGCGACTTTTCTCGCTCCCAAAAACTCGGCATGGAGCAGTTTGGGGAGTCAGGAGGGAGGGCCGCAGCTGGAGCTGCTCCTTGCGGGGGCGATGGGGAACGTGGTTTTGATCAACCTTTTGAAGTATCACATCGTCACGGAGTATTTGCTGTACGTGGATCTGCAGGTGATGCTCTGAAGAGAAAGAAAAGAATTTAAGTGAAGGAGAGTTTCTGTGTTCTCTGTGTGATTTCTGCATCATGGAGTCGGGTGATTTGTCGATTTCTTTTCGATGATCATGTCTGAACTCCGTCTTCCTCCCGTTCTCTCTCTCCCTCTCTCGCCCCCTCTCTCTCTCTCTCTCTCTTTCTCTCTCTCTACCTCTACCTCTCTCTCTCACTTCCCTCCTTCTATCCCTTTCTGTCTCTCTCCCCTCCCTCCTTGCTTTATTTATGTTATTTTGGCTCGCAGTTAACCGACAAGGGCGCAGGTCTTCCCACTCTCCTCAATCAGTCTGTGTACATATCACCCTATGACGGCCAGAATTTCTTTTACACAAATTCATCCGAACCTGAGAAAAATTCGACGAGTGATGAGCCGGACATCCACCAGGACGGAGTCATCTCTGTTCAGGGCATATCGGAGGTCCTCATTCCGGACCTCTCTCTCCTTTGGTTTAGCGATTTTGAGGATGAGGGAGGAGGCCCGGGAGCCGCTCCTTCTCCCTCTCCCACTTTTCCGGTTTTCATTCCACAGTCAGTGGGCGAGCAGAGCCCTCCATCTCCGCAGTCTCTGGATTCGTTAAATATGATGTCAGGTGCTTACCGAATCTCACATTGTTTCATTGGTAGAAGTAGGAGGGACCGGTGGGAGATGAAGGGGAAAATAAGGAAGTATTCGGAGGCTGTTTGCACGTGTGTGGGTTGAAGGTGGGAGAGGAGGAGGATAAAGGGAAGGGAAGGGAAGGGAAGGAAAGGGAAGGGAAGGAGAGGCTTGTCTTGGATTTTTTTTTTGTTTTTACTGCGGGCTTTGAGGAAGATTAGGTGACCGACTTGCTTAACATCTTGTGGTTGAATGAGGGGGGCCCCTACATGGGTCCGTAGTAGCCATTCATTTGGATGCAAGATAAATTTCTTTATGTAAATAACTGTTATAAATTTCTGATAAATGTCGGCATGACTCCGTTGCAGGGGCGGTTCCTTTGGCTCCAAGCTTCACAAAATTCGACATTTTTTTCGTCCCGCTACTGTTCGCCATGTTTCAATTATTTGTAGGAATTTGATCGCTTTCCCCTCTGCTGTTGCCGCATTGGAGGACGGACTTGGAAAAGAAAGGTGTATATGTTGTACTATATGATTTTGACTTACTTGATTTGTATCTGGTCTGAATTTATTTTTTTAAATAGATGGAGAGACATGGCTCGAATGAGGCATCCTTTGGTCTCTCACATTGCAATGTCTTTTTTTCAAAAATTAATCGTTTAAAGATTCAAAAGAGAGCTTTGTTGTTCCAATTTATCACAGACCAGAACTAAAACTTTATTCCCGCCTTCTGAGTTCTTAAATTTACAATGGCCCTCCTGACAAGCAGGTAGGCACCTCGTCTCCTTAAAACCCCTCGGATGCCTCCAATTCCTCGCGCATGCTAAAAATGGCCATGTTAAGCTTCCAAGCTCAACCCTAAAAACCCATCAAGCGAGGCCGAGGAAGTTAAAACTAACGCCTCTTTGCAATTGTGATTGCACCAAAAAACGCGCCCCACTAATAAATATAAATTTCCTGGAACCCTTCGAGAAATTAAATAGAAACCCTAATTTCAACCAAGCTCTGAGCATCGCAACGCTCCCACAACCTAAAATCGGAGCTTTCTGGTCACACATTGTTCTAGAAAGGAGGTGGCTTCTTCCTCCCGGTACCGGTGACCCCGCCGCGGGAGACTGTCCAGCTGTCTGCTCACCCACGAGATCAAAGGGTCTACTCCTAAGTTGTTCCCCATCTGCAGGAGGTTTCAGAGCGAAGGGAAAACCTTTAGTTAGGAGATGGCGTCATGGGAGGTGGGTGATGGGTGATGGGTGATGGGTGATGGGTGATGGGTGATGGGTGATGGGTGATGGGTGATGGGTGATGGGTGATGGGTGATGGGTGATGGGTGATGGGTGATGGTTGATGGGTGATGGGTGATGGGTGATGGGGGGATAGGAGATGAGAAATAATGATGGGAGATAGGAAATGGGGAATAGAGGATGGATGATGAGAGATGGGTGACGAAATATGGGAGGTGGGTGATGGATGCATGACGGGAGATGGGTGACATGCAGAATTTCAAAAAATAAAAAGAGGGAATTTTGCTAAAAGCGGGGGGCACTAGCATACTTCCACGTTTCATGGAGCATGCCAATCAGGCCAGCCAGGTGAAATAACCCGATTATGACTAAATTGGCCATGGACAAACTTTACTGAGAGAGAAATGAGAGGAAGAGGGGGGCAGATGAAGAAAAGGGGCGGGAGAGAGAGAGTTTAGAGGACAGCAAAGGGAAACAGGAGAAACACGGGAGAAGCACGAAGCAATGCCGAGACAGAGAGTGTGGAGAGAGAGGGTGGCCAGCTAAGATGGACGACAGAAAAACAACAGAAACATGCAAACGAGAAGAAAGGCCAAAAAAGGCATGCTGATTTAAACTTCAACCCCGCCATACTAAAGAATACCACTCTAAGTTTTGCTCCTTAACAACCCGATCTGACTCCAATGGCCCTATCGTCTTGGCCTAAGCGCCTAAACAAAGACAGAGCAGAAGAGAAGAAGAACAAGAACAAGAAGAATAGAAAAATTGGTGATTCACTAGAAGGAAGAGAAGTGAACGAGGAAAGTGGAAAATTTCACCCACCTGGTCATATTTCAAGCTCAAGCAGTTCATCTCTTTTGCTGCGAGTTTTTTGTCATCTTCGTGCACATTGGGAGGCATCAACTCCAACACTGCCGTTCCGGGTTTCAGAAAAACGACATTGTCCATAGAATGGTCCATCCACGGCCCTATCATTAAATCCGCACGGCTCAGCCCTAATACCTGCCCCTCCCCGAGAAAGAGAAAAGAAAGGGCAGGGAAGGGGGGGGGAGAGAGGGGGGGCAGAGAGGGGGGGAGAGAGGGGGGGAGAGAGGGGGGGGGAGAGGGGGGGAGAGAGGGGGGAGAGGGGGGGGAGAGAGGGGGAGAGAGGGGGAGAGAAGGGGGGAGAGAGGGGGGGGAGAGGGGGAGAGAGAGGGGGGAGAGGGGAGAGAGAGGGGGGGAGAGAGGAGGGGGAGAGGGGGGGAGAGAGGGGGGGAGAGAGGGGGAGAGAGAGAAAAGCCGCATCATTCAGCTACCAGTGTGTATTATCAGGATTCCTTGAAGGTTCAGTTCTCCAAGCATCTTGCAGTTCTAGGCTTTTAAGGGTTTAAGGTACATAGGCTCTACGAAATGTAATCGTTTGACAGGTGGATTACAAAGGTCCAAAGAGTAGGGCTAAATACAGTAACCCCCCTCTGAAGGACCCCTCTCTGAATGATAAAACTGTAAACGTATCTTCATGCCCTCTGATTGGCCCTCGATAAAATCGACCGTGCGATAGAACGGACAAAAATACGGACACGAGGCTTCAGATCTCGTGCGGCTTTACATGAAAATCAGTTCGCCGACCGATGAACTAATTAATCTAATCTTTGGGCTAATCTGCTCTCCACAGTTCAGTGAACTGAAGCACGTGTTTAACATCGCATGCGATGTACGAATTTAGCGCATGCGCTGTACATATTTCTGCACGTGTGGACTTGCTTCCCCCCCTAAACTAAATGCCTCTATAAAAACCCTAAAAAACCCAAAAAACAAATAAACCTTAACCTTAATGTAACCCCACAGTCGGCCCCATTTCGAGAAAGAGTATAGTGGGGTTTTCAGGATTAGGAGTAGGAGAAAAAAAGTTGAAGCTTGCGAGTTTGTGGGCTTTTACCTTGACAGAGCAGAACTCTCCTCGGGGAACAAGCGCTATTTGGCAGCTAAGTCCCGTGTCGGCACACTCTTGAGCTATAAGACTCTCCACTTCCGTATAGTTGAACCACTCCATTTTTGCCCAATTGGGTTGGTCTCCCACAAACGCAACTCTCACATTGGCATCAGTGTCGTCGAGAACACTCATTGTGCCCTTTCTTGGAAAACTCCTGCAACAAGCAGGGGAAAGCAATCAGATGCGAATAGGAGAGAATGAGAAGAGGGGGGGAAGAGGAGGAAGGAGGGAGGGAGGAGGGGGGGGA
>CM074820.1:906844-928056 GCA_037447605.1 Zygnema circumcarinatum
GGAGAAGGAGCTCGGTTTTTGCAAGGAGTGTGTAGAGGGGAAGGCGCATCGGAAACCATTCGCGAGGAGCGGAGAGGAGGCGTACCACGCGCAGAAGAAACTAGAGTTAGTTCACACCGACCTTTGTGGCCCCGTGACACCGGCAACGAGTGGAGGAGCTCGGTACTTTATCACTTTTCTCGATGATTTTTCGAGGAAAATTTGGGTGAAAATTCTCAAGAACAAGTCTGAGGCTTTCGGAGCCTTCAGAGATTGGCAGACTCAGATGGAGCGAGAGAGCGGACAGAAACTGAAGACTCTGCGCTCAGACAACGGAGGGGAGTTCAAGTCGAAGGAGTTCGGCGAGTACCTCAAGACTCGTGGAATTAGGCATGAATTTTCTGCTCCCTACTCCCCTCAAAGTAATGGAGCTGCTGAAAGGGTAAATAGGACGTTGGGGGACATGGCGCGGACCATGCTGATAGATTCCCCCTTCCCGGCTTCTTTCTGGGGAGAGGCGGTGATGACCGCAGCTTACCTTAGGAATAGATGCCCATCTTCTGTGCTCAAGGACCAGGTTCCTGAGGAGGTGTGGAGTGGGAGAAAACCCACGGTTTCCCACCTGAAGGCTTTCGGAGCGCGCTGCTGGTCGACGGTGCCGAAGGCGAGACAGAAGAGGAAGTTCGACTCGCGAGCCGTTGAAGGGTAGGAGATTCCAGCTTTGACTTCTAACAAGAGCAGACTACAACATTGATAGTCGCACCTACAGGATTTGGAACCCGCGAGCGAAAGAAGTGCAGAGCTCGAGGGACATCACGGTGGACGAGAAAGGGGCGGTGGCACGGCTAGGTGAGACCCAGCCCCAAAAGGCAGGATTGGAGATTGTGTATGAGGACGTGGAGACCAGCGGAGAAGGCGTTGAAGCCTCTCAGGTCCCGGCTTTGGAGGAGATCAGCATGCCGGAGAGCGAAGGAGCTGACTCAGGAGCAATGCCGAACGTCGAGGCGGAGGCGGGAGTCGAACCCGAAGTGCCGCAAGCAGGGGAGCCGGAGAAATCGACGGAGACGGCCCCACTACACACTCACCTGTCAGATGAGGAAGACTCGGTCGAAACTGTACCTTTGCACGGACAGGAGTCTGAGGACTTGGATATGGCCGAGAGAGACGCGATGAGGGCAAGGATGCCTCCGGGATTTGTTCCCGGAATTTTCTTCAACTCGAGGAGTGGGAGAACGCAAGGACCGCGGAGGAGCACCCGTGTGGTGAGGAGGCCTGAACGATACAGGCCGTCGCAGACTAACCTGATGCAGGAGAGAGTGCCTACGGACTCTGCTGACCTCGCAGGAGTTGCCCACTGCTACATGATCACTGAGCCGCAAACCTTCGAGGAGGCTCACGATGGGGTCGATGGAGCGAAGTGGCGAGCAGCGATCGATAGCGAGTGGAATAGTCTGATAGAGAACGGGACGTGGCGACTGGAGAAGCTGCCGAAGGGAAGGAGAGCCATTGGATGCAAGTGGGTGTTCAAGGTGAAGCGAAAGGCGGACGGGAGTGTCGACCGTTACAAGGCGCGGCTGGTGGCGAAGGGCTACAGCCAGAAGTACGGAATCGACTACACGGAGACTTTCGCCCCGGTGGTGAAGTTTAACTCCCTCCGTGCCCTAATCTCGATCGCAGCTGCTGAGGGGATGCATGTCCATCAGTTAGATATCAAGACCGCGTTTCTGTACGGAGATCTCGCTGAGGAGATCTACATGGAGCAGCCCGAAGGGAAAGTTGTCCCGGGGCAGGAGCATCTCGTCTGTCGCCTAGTGAAGAGTCTGTACGGACTGAAGCAGGCACCCAGGATCTGGTACGAGAAGATTGACGATCTTCTGAGGAGAAACGGATTTGCGCGCTTTGAGACGGATCATTCCGTCTACCGACAAGGAGAGGAGGGAGATCTCATGTACGTTGGGATCTACGTGGATGACCTCATTATGGTGAGTCTCTCACTTGAGAGAATCAATGATCTGAAGAAGCTTTTGCAAGCTAACTTCCAGATGTCGGATCTAGGGGAGGCGCAGTATCTCCTGGGGATACAGCTGAAGAGGGGGCAGGACGGAAGTCTGTTCCTAAGTCAGAAGAAGTACGCCGCGGATGTACTTGCGAGATTCAATATGGAGGAGTGCAGACCGTGCACCAGCCCGATGGAGATCGGCGCGAGATTGTCGAAAGATATGGAGCCCGCGACGGACGCGGAGGTTCAGCGCATGTACGGAGTGCCGTACAGATCTGCTATCGGAAGTTTAATGTACCTAATGATTGGTACCCGACCGGACTTGGCGAAAGCTGTGAGCGCCGCGAGTCGGTTCATGGAGAATCCCGGCCCTGAGCATTGGGAGGCCGTAAAGCGAATCTTTCGGTTCGTACGGGGGACCTTGGAGTACGGACTCCGTTACGAGAGAGGGCCGAACAGAGTCATCGGATACACCGACTCTGACTGGGGAGGTGACGTGGACACATCGCGATCGACCTCCGGATTTGTTTACCTGAACGCAGGTGGAGCGATCTCATGGAGCTCGAAGCTACAGGATTCGGTTGCGTTGTCTAGCACCGAAGGCGAGTACATGGGAGCATGTCACGCAGCGAAGGAGGGAGTTTGGTTCCAACATTTCTTTGATGAGTGTAAGAGGCCACAACGTCCTTTGACTTTGTTCACGGATAACCAGTCGTCCATTGCTCTTGTTGAAAACCCTGTGTTTCATAAGAGAACAAAGCACATCAGAGTGCAATACCATTTTGTGCGAGAATTGGTAGAGGAGGGGACGATTGTTGCGAAGTTCATGGGGACGAAGGAGCAGGCTGCGGATATGTTGACTAAGGGAGTTAACGGGGAGACACAACTAGTGAATAGCAGACTCATTGGGCTAGGGCCCATGAGGAACTGAGTCCCAAGAGGGGGATTGTTAGTGTTAGTGTGCTATAGTTAGACATTGTATGGGTTCGCTAGCTTAACGTTGTTGTGGTCTTTCGATTGGGAAACATGAGATCAGTAAGTAGTCACAGGAAATACGTACGATTACGAGACCCAAATGTCGGTGGCCCGATATACCGGCTGCCGAGGCGTAGGAGAATAGCCGGTGATGTCGGACGTGTCCGGACCCTTGAATGCTTGATCAGCCCGGTGGCCAGGCCCGAGGTCAGCTACGGGAGGAAGACGGCCAGCGGCCATGGACAAGTGTGGCAGCCCGGAAATGCGGCGGCGGAGGCCCTGAGTAGGTGGGCCCGGCCTTGAATGTATGCGGCGTCGCGCCAAATGGCAGCGCATCGCCAACAAACCCGCGCACTCGGCGGGGATTCGAACTCAGGAGACCTCAGTATTCACCTAAGTCTTTTACCATTAAAAGGCAACGCGGATGTAAAAATGCTGCGGCCGCACAACCCGTAGCCATAGCGTTTAAGCTACATTCCTCCCCACCTAAACTGGGCTCGTCCTCGAGCGCAGTCAAGGTTTTTCACGAGCAGCGTTCAAGCTCCTTCAACACATGGACTACGGCCTCAGTCCCGAAGGCCACTGAGGAATGTTGATGTATAGGTACATCAAGGTGTTGGTACTTAGTTCCTCGCATGAATGTTGTCCGGGAGATCATGTGTTGATGTAGGGACAATGTCATGCTTGAATGGTCATGTTTGGTGTAGGTCCCGAGCATGGGGGTACTTAAAGTGCTGCAGGGCATGAATGCGAAGGTGGGAAGGTCTAGGGTGCATTGGAATTTGCGGCGAGCTGACGTGCCAAAAGGGGTGTGGCCGGATCGCGCGTGGTGGTTGGAGGCCCAGGCGATGCAGGGCGGCCCAGCATTTATCACGACGGCAGCGGAAATGTTGGGGCCCAGGCGGAGTCTTCCCTGATGCGAAAGCCGGATCTGTAAAATGTATGATTGGTCGGCGCCCGGAGGTAGCGGCGCATGGCTCTGTGTGTGTATCAACCCCACATTGTGTATTATTGATGTGTGTACTAGCGACGCAATCTATAAAGCGGAACATAACTCATGATTAGGTATGTACACTTTTCGAGTGCGGACATTGGTGATCTTTGAGGCCCAGTAGCCGGCCAGTCGAGAAAGTGACGTGGCCAGCGACCGCGGCCAATTCGAAAGTGACGCAAGGCGGCGTCCGGAGAATGTCGGCGCTGATCGGGGAGTGAGGGCTATTTTGCATGGCCGGTGTGTCTTATGTGTGGAGGGCGATGGCAGTGGAAGCACAGCGATGTGATTCAGGGTAAGGCTTTGTAGGGCCTAGATGCGATCGTGAGCTTCACGGGGGTCCAGCATCTTGGTGAGTTAGTGAGAGTCGGATCGTCGCGGTGGGGCAGGATCAAGGCGAGGCGAGTTTGGATCCGGCTTGGTGAGGGCTGGATCATAAATGGCCAGGAAGATCGACGAACCTGATTAGATGGGATAAGGCCCTTATAGCGCTGCATGGGTGGCCGTGACATGGCGGCGTCACGTGACCAAAAGGCACGCCACCATGGTATATTAGGGAGCAAGCTTGGCTTCCTGCTACTCGCACTCACTTTCGAGCGTTATCTTTTGCTCAACCGTGTTAGGAAGAAGTGAAAGCGAGGAGCCTTGAGGAGTCGGCCTTGTGTAGGAGGTCGTGAAAGAACTATCTCTCATCATGGTTAACTCTAGTGAAGAGTTAGAGATGTGTCCCTCTCGTGTTGAGGTAGAGGAGAAGTTCAAGCAAGCATATAGTGCTTAGCTACTGCAGTTGGGGTGTAAGCTGCCTATCAGTGGATAGGACAGTGCTCATTGTTGATGTATGAGGTACATCAAGTTGTTGGTACTTAGTTCCTAGCATGAATGTTGTCGGGGACATCAATGTTTTGGTGTAGGGACAATGTCATGCATAGTGTTCGGTAATGGACCCGGTTTTATGGGTGAATGCGATATGGATTAGGAGCCGCGATGCAGTCCCCAAGGAATAAGTGTCCCCAGAATTAAAACAGGTTTCGCGACCTTGACTTAGTGACAAAGGGGCGGAGTGCGCACAGATACGGAGCAGATGTGGCCGTCTGGGGCGTAGCCCGAATATCTGGGAGCGGCGGAAGTTGGCGGGCCGGAGATTTGGAAGCCTTGGCGGATTCGCGTGGCGACATGATTAGTCGCTGGCAACCGCGAATCGCCCAGCGGCGTCTCTATGCAATGACAATGACGCGCATGGATTCGGCAATGTCGATTAGAGGAAATATGTGTGAGATAATGAGTCTCGCGGCGTTAGTCGTAGCGAAGCGGATATCGGCCAGCGCGACATGGCACAACTAGAAGGACTTTTGGCTGATGCTTGGCAGCGAGGTGAAGCGTCGATGGAAGCGCCCGAGGGAAGTGGTGGCCGGTCGAGCGGCGCCGCGTGGACCCTTTCGGTAGTGGGTCAGCGAGGTGCGAGCGTCGCGGAAGAAAGGTGAGCTAGCAGGAAAAGTGAGAAGGGACAAAAGAGGACCCGGCAGCGAGTTAGCTATGCGGTGGGCAAAGCGTGAGTCGGTGCGAGAGGCTATGGGTTCTGGGACCACTATACGTGGAATTAAGCTAATTGGGTCGCCCGCTTTGCCGGATGCTGGGAAGCGACGCATTGACGTGACAACTTGTGTCGATCACACATATATGTTGTTCAAGGGAGCAAACTCACTGTCAACTTACTCTCTCAAAGATATTTATCACTGCTTCGACCTTACGTGTTAGGAAGAGTAAAGCCGAGGCTGAGCCTAGAAGTCGACGCCCATTGTATGAAGGTCGTCAGAAGGAACTTAGCTCTCATCATGCTAAGCTTTAGTGAAGAAGTTAGATGATGTATTGCCCTCATGTGTTGAGGTAGAGGAGGAGTTCATGGAGGCAGTTAGTGCTTGGCTACTGCAGTTGGGGTGTAGGCTGTCTATCAGAGGATAGGATAACGCTCATGTGAGGAGGAGAATCTAGCATAAGGGATTATGTAGATTACTTAGAAACTTGTATTACACTCATGAAGTTTAAGGAGTTTTGGGGCCGTGGGCTTTTCTCGCCTCACTGTAAATCATTGTCGTGTGAGTCCTGTGTTGGATAGCGTGGTGGATGAGTGGAGGAGACCATTGTATGGGCGGTGTGTTGCTCCACACGAGGAGATCATTGGACGAGCGTGGACTTGAGGAGCCGAGACCATGGAGGAGTTGAAGTGTTCTTGTAGGTGGCGCTTTTAGTTTCCGCTGTGCGCACCCGGCAAGGGGTGGATGGAAGGCAGATCGTGGAGGAAGCGGTATGTGGCCCAAGTGGAAGATGAAGAAAGTTTTGAGCTTCATCCGGGCATGTATTTATCCCTTCCTTGAAGTCTGCCCTCTGGCCCCTTGCACCAACACTCATGAGAGGAGGAGAATCAAGCATAAGGTTATATGTAGATTTCCTAAGAGAGCTTGTATTACACCTATGAATGTTAAGGAGTTTTAGGGCCGAGGGCTTTCTCCTTATACTTGTGTCATTCGTCACATGTGAGTCCTTGTGTTGGATTGGAGTGATGAATGGGTGGGAAGCGACCATTGTATGGGCGGTGTGTGTGCATCACACGTGGAGACCATTGGGCGTGTAATTTGAAGAGCCGAGACCATGGAGGGAGATGAAGAAGTGTTCTTGCTTGACAGGTGGCAGCGTTTTTGAACCCATTTGTCTTTGGTGAGGGAGGAAGAAGGCATATCATGGCCGGACGGTATGTGGCCTAAGCCAGAAGTGGAAAAGTTTTGGAGTGTTCACTCAAGCATGTTTGCTCCTTCCCATGAGTCTCTCCTTACGCCCCCTCGCACCAACAGAGTGAGTATCGAGCTTATGGTTGAAGTCTTGGAGCATTTGGTGCTTAAGGTTGATCCTAGCTTATGGGTGAAACCCTGAAGAGTGCCAAGTGATAGTGAGGGTCTGGGAGCATGCGAAGTGAGGATCACTGATTCGCGAGAGTATGAGTTCCAAAGGAGAGAGATCCTTGGTAGAGAAAAGAGCTAAAGGATAGTTCTTTAGAAGAGCTAATGGTTGGCTCAAAAGGTACTCAAGAGGATAGATATGGTCAAACTCCTAGTCACGTTGATGGTTTCGTTTGTAGCAAGCAAGTTGCTGAAATAGTCAGCTTGGAGAAGCTACAGGAAGGAGAGAATGCGTTTAGAGTTCTAGTCTTGACAGCTCGATGGAAAGAGTGCGAAAGAAGGCTAGATTAACGACATTGGAATTGGTGTTGTTTTGAGAGACTTGGCTCAAGGGAGTCAAGGTCCGGCGGCGTGGAGGTGGTGCATTGAGTTGCACATATTGTAACGACCGCGGGGCTAATCCCTCCTCGGTCTTGCGCGGAATACGCTCGATCGCACTCAACTTGGGGCAAATCAAAGAAAGCGGGAGAAAGAGGGAGGGAAAGCGAGGAGAGGCGCGTACTGAAGTGCAACGAAGATAAATTTCGTTGGCACCGATAACCTACAACCTATACTTCCCGTTGAACCTCTGCAATGGAGGGATTGGAAGCTTAGAGTACATCCAGGTGGTAGGTTGCCACGTGTCCGGGCTGAATATAGGTGAAGGAAGTCTAGCAATCTGAAAACGCTTCCTTGGTCCGATATAGGCGCCACTTGTGCCAGTAGCGCCGCCTCTGTCAGTGCAGCGGATCCCCTACAGCAGCCTTGGCGATCCCGGCCGTCGTGCATGCAGCGGCAACCAGCGGTATGGGCGGCGAGTTACGTTAGCGATTGCAACCACTGCGACTTTCGCGGATTCGATCTAAGACTACGAGGTCTAGGTAGTCCCGGCGCCCTGACAACCACTTTCGGCCCCGCGCAGGTGAAATACTAGGGCCAGTCGCTTCAGTACTCCAGAGCTGGCCCCATGGCGTTTAACTTCCTTTCTTCCCAGCGAGAATGTAGGCGCCCTCGTTCACGTGTGTAGAATTAGTAAAAGGCGTGGCGGTTTCCCAGCGGCAGCGTCGAACTCCTACGTGGTGGCTTGGGGAGGCACCAGCTGATAATCGGTCAAGTCCCTTTCAGGAGTTAGCGGGGCGGCTCGGAACCCCGGCGCCTGGCGCTCTACCGGCTGCTTTCCCGATTACAAGTTGATGAGCTCCTGGCAATTGGTTAAGTTGCCTCGGCTTCCCATGTGCTATGTTCAACCCCATAGCCCAACCATTTCACGAGGTATTCGTGACGGGAAGATCGACCCTTTCTCACAATACGGTGGGCTTGAATGGTTTCAACTTCATACTCAAGTTCACCTTCAAGTTCCACTGGTGGGGGAGGTGGCTGGATCCTCCCATCGCTACGGTAGACCTTTAGCAAACCCACATGAAAGACCGGATGCACCTTCATGTGGGATGGTAAATCCAACCTCGTAAGCGACATCGAGGTTGGATCTCGCCGCTTCACGCACTCGAAAAGGTCCGATGATGGGCCACGCCTACGCGGTTCCGGCCATAGTTGTGCCCTGTGCCCGCCGTACTTAGCACATCCCCTACTTCCTTCCCTGGCTGAAGGGGTGAGTTGGGTACGGCACTACAAGATAAGGGCCTTCTCGGTCGTTGACTGAGCCGCCAAAGTGGTCTGGCCGTGGCTCCCTCTCGGGACCGGCATTAGTCGGACAAAAAGCCTTGACTCCATGGAGGTTGAGTCCCATCAGCTTCCAAGGATCGGGGTTCTCGACTCCTGCGTTCCATGTGTCAGGCTGATCCTCGTTGCAGGATTTAGAGGATGCCGGCCAAAGTTCGAAGAAAGGGGTGGTACCAATGGATTTGCTGAAGCGGGTCTGCTCCCACTTCCGCGCCACTGGTGTTGCCTCATTGAACTTGAGTTCTACCTGATGAAGACATTCAAACACTCAAAGCTCTAACTTACTTCACTCATCGCCCATAACAACAGAATGAAGCTACAAGACAAGCACAGCGGAAATCACAATGAGAGAGTGTTAGAGAAAGCTCACTACTTCTAAAACTCCTTATAATAAAAACTGCCTTCCCAATGAAGTTCTCCCACCACTTCGAAGGTCCCTCTTACTCACTACCCTACCTAATAATGTCAGAGGCGTGTTTCCCCAACAGCTGACGAAAGCGTGCTCAGTAAGACCGGTGACTATGACAGAGTAAATAGGTGGATTACTCCATAGTAAAACTACGCGACTATATAGTCCGTGGACGGACACACACATGTCACGGGCCGCTGGCCCGCCTATCGCAGAAACCGGTTTGATCGAAGTCCGGTTCGGCGCACTCGAATAACGCATCAAATTAGCCGCCAGAACCTACTTCGCCGGCGCCACCTTAAGTTCCCCTGCCTGATCGCACATCCGTCTCGCATAGCTGCTGCTGGCCGCTTCCTTCTCGCCTTCGCCACGTATTATCTCGTCAGTATTATCAACTCGCGACCTACATCGCTAGTGGTCCACGCTAAGACCCGTCACGCCAACATTCATGTCAAGCTCAAGGCCAAGTAACTTTGCGGCCCGCTGCTACGCTTCTCAAGCCGCGACCAATCGAAGTCGCCCAACTGCGATTGGCAACGCCACGCCGACCAATCAAAGTTGGCGCATTCGCATCTGAATTTACTCTGTGTCACCGCCGTAATTAATCAAATACCGCCGCTCAGACTACAAGACTACGCTGCGACTCACCAAAGTCGAAAGACCGACATCACTTCAAATCTAAGAGCACTAATACTTAGCGTGATCTCATGCTCTACAAACCGAAAGACTACAAATAAGCAGTGTGTGCCATACAATGTCTAACTATCATACACTAACACTAACAATCCCCATCTTGGGACTCAGTTCCTCATGGGCCCTAGCCCAATCAACCTGCTGTTCACTAGTAGTGTCTCCCCGCTGACCCCTTTAGTCAACATGTCTGCAGCCTGCTCTTTTGTTCCTACAAACTTCACCACTATCATCTCTTCCTCTACCAACTCCCGCACATAATGATATTGCACCCTAATGTGCTTGGTTCTTTGGCGGAACAATGTGGTTTCCATAAGAGCTATGATGACTGGTTGTCCCAGAAAAGAGTCAATGGTGTTTGTGGTCGCCACATTCATCAAAGAAATGTTGGAACCACATCCCTCCTTTTCGCCGCGCGCGGCACGCCCCATGTACTCCTTCCTGCTTCGGACGCTTCAATCGTAATCTTGTAACTCGGCCCAGAGATCACCGCTCAGAACACAAATCCCGACGCCGCATCGCGTGACGGTCCACGCCACCTCCCCAACTGAAATTGGTGTATCCGGACAATTTAGTCGCCCCTCTCAAAACCTGGAGGCCGTAATCCGTCCTCAATTTAATCTCGAAGATCCGCTTCACTACCCCCAATGTTCGGGACCGATTCTCCATGAACCGGACGCAGCTGAGCTCACGGGCTTTCGCCAAGTCGTGACGCAGTACCTATTTCCGTCAGATACATTAAACTCCCCGATGTTTAACTGCACGCATCTGCATATTCTCTCAGACCGCGAGACTGGCCGCAGTATCATATCTTTCTATTAACGCGTTCGACTTCCATCTGGAACACTCTCAGCAAGGACGCACTCCTCCATTTTGAACCTGGCAGTACATTCAAGGGCGTGACACTTCTTCCCCGACAAAAGAAATAAGCCGCTGTCCCCGCCTCTTCACCGCATTCCTAGAGATACCGTAAGGCTCCCCCCCAGATCCGACATTTTGAAGTTAGCTTCCAAAAGCTGTTTCAAATCATTGATTCTCTCCAATGAGAGGCTCACCATTATGAGGTCGTCCACGTAGATCCCAACGTACATGAGATCTGCCTCTTCCCCTTGTCGGTAGACGGAATGATCCGTCTCGAATCGCGCAAATCCGTTACTCCTCAAGAGGTCATCAATTTTCGTACAAAACCTGGCCAAGGCTTCAAACCGCATGCATTCTTCGCACAAGACTCCACAAACCAGATGCTCTTGCCCCTCGGGACAACTTTCCCTTCGGCTGCCCACGTAGATCTCCTCGGTGATCTCCGCGACAAACGCCGGTTCGACATCGAAGCTGATGTATCGCATCCCCTACCGCCGCAGAATCGATATTAGGGCACCCGGAGAGTTGAACTTCACCACGGGCCGGTCTCCGTGTAGTCGACCCCGCACGCTTGCTGAAGCCCTTGCCACCAGACGCCAGCCTTTGTAATCTGGCCGACGCCCCCGCCCTTTCGCCACCTTGAACACCCACTCAATCCAATGGCCCTCCTTCCTGCAGCTCGTCGCCACGCCGCTCTCCAAATAAATCGTCTCCACTGCCGCCGACGCTGCTCGCCACTTTCCATCGACCCTCGGCTGCAGGCCTCCTCAAAGGTTTAAGGCTCGGGTGATCATGTGTCAGTGGGCAGCCCCCGCAGGTCCGGCCGAGTGCACTCTTTCCCTGCATTTGTGTTAGCCCCGCTGGCACCGTAGTGATCAGGCCTTCCTCACCACATACCTGCTCCTCCTCGGTGTCCTTTTGGCGCCCCGCTCCTCGTGTCAGCAAGAAAATCCCGGGATAAAACCCGGGAGGCATGCTCACAACATAGCTCCTTTCTCAGCTCGCCTCCAAATCCTCGCACTCCCCCATGCAAAGGTAGCTGCCGCTGCCGAAGCCCCTCCCTCGCTCTACGTGTGAGTGTGTAGTGGTGCCGCCTCCGCTGACGGTTGCGGCTCCCCCGGGCTATGCTCCCTCGGGTTCAACTCCCCACTCCGCCTCCATCACTGCTCGGGCTGCCGCCTTCCCGGCCGCCCCCTCGCTTCCTCTCGGCGTGGGCCGATCTCCCTCCTCAAGCCGGGACCTCGAGCCCATGCCCTTCGCTGGTCTCCACATCCTCGCATACAATTCCTTAAATTCGGCTTTGGGGTGCGGGTCTCACTCTAGCCGAAGCCTCTCATCCATCAGAACGCTCGAGCTCGTGACTGTTTGCTCGAGGGTTCCACAACGGGTAAAAGGACGTTCATGTTTGTAGCCGCCGGTAAGGTACCCTTCCACCGCTCGGGGTCGAACTTTCTCGCCGCTCTCAAGATCACGCACCGCCAGCCGCTGGCCCAAAGGTCTTCATGTGGACAATCGCGGGTTTCCTCCCACTCCACACCTCTTCGTGAACCTGATCCTTGCTAATGGCATGGCATCTATTTCTAAGGTAAGTCATGGCCATCACCGCCTCCCCAAAGGATGCCCGAAGGAATTCCTATCACATGGTCCTGCTGGCGTCCCCAGCGGCCCCAGTATTGACCCTCTCAAAGAGCTCCATTACTTTGAGGGGAGTAGCGATGCAAAAATCATGCCTTATTCGCCGTAGCCTTCAAGTACCGTAACCTCTTTTCCATGGACTTGAATTCCTCCTCCTGTCCGGAAAGCGCAGCCGCCAGTTTCTCGACCGCTCTCTCTCTCGCCCATCTGAGTTCGCCAATCTCAAAAGCCACCCCAAAGCTCGTGACTTGGTAAGTTACGAGAATTTTCACCCAAATTTTCCTCGAAAATCATCATGAAGGTGATGAAGTAGCGAAGCTCCTCCACTTGCCGGTGTCACAAAATACCAATAAACGGTATGTACCAATTCCAGTTTCCGCTACAGTAAATGGATTCTCTCCACTCCTCGAAAAAGGGTCTCCGGCGCGCTTTTCCCTCTACACACTCTTGCAACAGCTCCTTCTCAACTATGTCAATGCTCCAACTCCAAGGACTCAGCCTCCCCCTTTTGCAGCAAGCTGTTGCGGGGCCCCCTATGGTTTAGGGATAGCGCGATCAAGTCTACGATGCCAGAGATTTACTGCACCCTCAGTTACGGCCATCACACCCTCATCTTCTTCTCTCCTATAATGAAGGTAATATAGGCCTCCCTTCTCGTACCCCTCAAACAGCCGCTTCCCCGACTCCAAGTGAGTAGCTACGCAAGACTTCTCCTTAAAGGTGACTTCGTACCCCCTCTTACATACTTGACTGACTCCATTACGAAGTTCTGCTTCAGATCGTGGGGTGTGAAGTACTGCGTCACCATGCACAACCGCTTCTTCTTTCTTCTTCGTGAGATGACGAGCCGCCTCGTGCGAGATCATCTTTACTACCTCCTTTTGTAACGCCACTCCCTCCTGCCGCCGGTTTACAGATCCGTCCCTTCCAAGGTGTCCAAAGCCGCAGGAGAACATTCAAGCTATCGCCACACATGTGCGTAAGTTTAGCTCCATCAGCTATGGGCCGCTTCAGATCCTACAACCGATCTTCCCAACAAAATCAATACCACCGCCAGCGAGATATCTTGTCTCCCCACCGCCACTCCACTGCGTTTTGTGGCCTCGCTTGCATTTGAAGTGTATTCCCCTTGAATCCCTTCTTGACTAAGACCATGCTCCCTCCCACCCCCGCATCTTGGCAGGTGTTCTTGTTCTTGCAATGTTTCTACCGGTAGCGGCCCGCCTGCCGCGACGCAACACGCCTCCAGGGCGCTCACGGTTCCGCCTCTTTAATCTCCTCTTCAACTTGTCGAGCGGCAACGCCAACACCTTCCCGGTGCCCAACGCCTTGGACAAGCAGTTCTCTCCTGGATCCTCCGTTTCACTTTGCTCAAGGGTCATCACGGTGTTTGTTGCATCAGCCCCAAGAGCCGCAACTGCTACAGCATCGGACCCGGGCCAGGCAGTCCCCCTCAGAAACTGGCTTTCGATTCTTCAATATGGTCTCCTCTACCCCGCTTTTGCACGCTATAAATCCTCCATTAGAGTATCAAATCTCAATTCTCATATATTCAACACCTCTTCCCGACATCTTCATTTTCCCAAGCTGCGCGGTAAAGGCTTTCGACTATCGCTACGCTATATATCCTTTACGGGCCACAGTATTATACCTTCAAGCACCCCTACATAAAGCTAAGCGAAGTCTTAAGGCTTTTCCAAGGCCATGGAAGAGGGACTTCCCTCACGCCATGACGACGGGGTGAGGGCCTTGTTGTCCTTGGTCCTCCATCCGGGCGAGCGCCGTGTCGAACTCCGACTGCCGCCCGCCGGCGCAGTGGTGGCTCCCCGCTGCACCGCGCCTTGATGGTGCCGCCAACGCACTCCCCAACAGCCCCTGCCCATGTGCTAAAGCGAACCAGCCGGCCATCTCCACCCCTCCCTGTAGTCCGAATCCATCGAACGCCGGATGTTGAACTTCACGTGGTCCTCCTCGCCACCTTGGGCTCGATACTCACTTGTTGAAGCAGGGTCTGCTCACCTCCGGCGCCACTGGTGTCGCCTCCATTGGAACTTGAGTTCTTAATGATGAAGACATGTTCCAAACACTCAAAGCTCTATCTTACTTCACTCATCGCCTATAACAAATGTAATGAAGCTACAAGACAAGCACAAATGGAAATCAAAGCAATGAGAGAGTGTTAGAGAAAGCTCACGGCTCTAAAACTCCTTTTTTATAATAAAATCGCCTTTCCCACAATGAAGTTCTCCCACTAATTTCATGTCCCTCTTACCACTACCTCATCACCTAATACAAGTGTAGGCGCCTCTAAAGAAGACGAAAGGTGTTCTGAGTAAGACCCGAGACTATGACAGAGTAGTGTAGGTGGATTACTTCCCATAGTAAAACTACGCACTATATAATATGGCGTCCGTGACGTGACACACATGTCACGCCGCTGGCCCGCCATTGCAAAACTCCATGCACCAGTCCGGAAAGTGGGCGACTCGTAAATACATCAGCTAGTTGCCTCAGAACCTACGGGCGGCGCCACCTAAGTTCTTGGTTTGACCGCATATCCGTCTGCATAGTGCTTCTCGGCTGCTTCGCTAAATAGCTTCCTTCGGGCAGCTTCGCCGTATTATCTCGGCCAGAGCACTCAATCCTCGCTGACCCATCATGAAGTGGTCCACGGGCGCATTCTGCCCGGGCCGCCAAATACTTCCATGTCGCTTCCTCAAGGCCGGCAACTTTGGCGCCCTCGCTAAGCTTTCGCCCGCTGCCGCCATCAATCAGAGTCGCCAAGGTCTCAGACAAGGACCATCTACGCTACCGACCAATCAAAGTTGGCGATTCGCATCTACACTTACTTGTGTCACCGCCGCGACCAATCAGCGTCGCTCGTTCGTACTCCGCGCACTCGCGGCGCACTCACCAAAGTCAGAGCACCGACATTACTAGATCTAAGAGCACTACGCCTAGTAGATCTCATGTTCTACAAACAGAGTACCCCAACAAGTTAGTGTGTGCCATACAATGTCTAACTATCATACACTAACACTAACACATACCCCTCCTGGATCATCCGTCTGAGATCAGAGAGAGCAGGAGGGCCGACTGCGTCGCTGGTGCAGGGATCTATGACAAAGCTGTTAGTGTAAAGTAGTTAGGGACTTGTTGTACACTAAGTTGTTGGTACTAAGTTCTAAGGAGGGGTGTGCTCATTATGTCTACATTGTAACGGCTTAACCGCCTAAGTGACCGCATAAGTCTTGGGTGGTGTGCGTGAGCAAAGGCAGAGCCTCGACGGCAAGGCAAGGCATCAATGTCGGGTGCGGCCAATCGCTGGTAATGATTTGGAAGGCCAAGACCATGGGTGTAACGCGACATTGGTCGGTGATGAGAAGAGCCGCGCTGGGCGGAGTCAGATGACGCAAGCGCCGACGCGACAAATCGAGAAGTGACGCAGGGCGAATCAAATAAGGCCGGAGCGTAACCGACGCAGGTACGGAGCTCTGCCAATGTCTTCATTTGGGAGGACAGCGGGCGAATCTGGCGCGCCACGCGGTCGGGTGAAAAGCGGAAGGCCTGTACCGCCTAGGTCGGTGGCGCCAGAGGCTTACGGGGTCCCACATGACGCCAAGTAATGAGGAGTCGATCCTACGGTGGAGGACTCTAATGGAGATAAGGTCAGGCGGATCTCGACTTCAACGATGTGCCGACCCGTAGCTTTCCACGAGGATCCAACGGCGAGATTAGGGGATCGATAAGGGTCTTGGTAAGGTGCGTTGCATGTGCGCCGTGACGTGACAATGTCACTAATGGCGCCATATCAGATTTAAGGGTTAGATTGTTTGGTAGAAAGTTAACCTTCCTCGTGACTCACATTGGGGAGGAGGCTATCTTGCTTAGGCCTAGGAGATAAGTGGGAAGAGTTCAGCTTGTAGTGGGTGAAGGTTTATTCAATGAAAGTTTGGAGAGAGGTGCTTGAAGCTTGGCTCTAGTGTTGTCAAGTTGTATTTCATCTTTTATCTTAAGGAGTTTTTAGGCTGGTGGCTTTCTCCTTACATTTTCATATTTCCGCTGAGTTAAAGTTCGTTTCGCATTTAGTGTGCTTGCGGTGATTGAGCACTATCAAGATGTCGAAGCCCTACCTGTAGAGAAGTGGCGTACCACCAAGGGAGTGGCGCCGCATCAAGTGGTATCGTGAGCCTACAGGGAAGACGTGAAGTTTACCATTCCAACTTTCGATGGGAAGAACTACAAGCTGTGGAAGTTTCGCATGCTCACGGTGCTGGAGAACAAGCGGCTGTTGGGGTATGTGAATGGCTCCATTGTGGCCCCCGATTCAGTGATTAATCCTCTTGAGTTTGAGAAGTGGAGGGTTAAGGATTGCAAGGTTAGGGACCCCTGCTTTGTGCCGGGCGTTAGTGAGGAACCCACAGTAATCTGATTTCAGAGTTAAAGACAGCTCTGGAGATGCGGGATACTCTAGAGAAGATTTGCGATGTGGTAGATAATGCCATCAGAAGTTTATCTCTACACCCGAGCTTGAAAACTCAGCTTGGATTCAGGGAGGAGCTTTAAAGACTATGTGATCAAGTTTGGATAATCGATGCAAAGTTTGATGGAAGCTGAAACAGCCCCTTCACTTGGATCACAAGATTAGTCTATTCCTTGGAGGCTTGCCGGATAGATTTGACCCTGCTTGCACTGCTCTACGAACTCAGCTTTCTACGACTAAGATGACCTTTGAGCAGGTCAAGAGGAGAGTGGTAGAGGAGGATGGTCTTCAGGACAAGAAGCAGTACAGGTCAAGTTCGGAGAAGCTGTATGCTGCAACTGCTCGCCCATACAGGAACGGCAAAGGACCAAACGCAGCCAAAGTTGGTGGAGTATTGAAGACCTCAGAGGACTTGCTACCTTTTGTGGAAGACCGGGTGGTGTAGCGCCGTGAACGCTTACAAATAAGCGACTCGAGGCGCATCATAGTGACATACTATGATCATCCCTTCATCTCAGCGCGCCTAGCCGGATAGGTTAGACGCCGCCAAGACCAAGTATAGGAGGTGTTCTGGGCTCATCCTTCTGGGCGGCAAAGGATTCTTTGATCGCATCGTCGCCCATTGCATATGCGTAACGGACGCACTGACATAGTGGATCCCGCGCCGGCCGCTACGCCGCCAAGATAGCCGCAGCATCGCAGCGGCAGCGGTAATCTACCTAGATGCGGTATCTTTTTGATAAGTACCGCCCTGCATCGCACGGACGGGCCGACAGTTCCGACTGCCGTGACTTCTTAGCCGCGGCGCCGCTGCATCGCCGGGCGCTGGCCACGCTGCCTCACGCGCCCCTCGGGTGAGATGCGGGCGCAGACCATCGGCTTGTCCTGGGGCCGCATAATCCTCGTTAAGGACCATGCCTAATGGGCGGTTTCCGATTGGGCAGTCCTGCTCCCGTCCCCATGCCGGTAGGGGTCTAACGTGGGGAGCTTTGTGGGGCTGCTCTCGTGGATGGTAGAGAGAGACCATCCAGCTCTTTGTACTGTGCTATCAGCCCACGCCTCTCTTCTTCCTCTCTTGACACTTAGACTTTCAGAGCAGCCTGCCGGGGGGCAGGTTGTTACATTGGTATCAGAGCCGAGTTTAGAAACTCGGGACTTTCCTTTGGGTGGGGCCAGCAAGCTCTGCTAGGCGATGCCGAGGGCGCCGTCGAACAAATGGCGCCGCCATTCACCTCCCTCCCGACCCGGAGGAGGACGCGGGACATGGGCGCCAACCAGTGGGCGCCGACTCTCGCTGCAATCTCCCCATGGACACGGGCCCTCGGCCGCCGCCCCACTCCCTCCGCCGCCCCTTCTTCTTCAACGGGCCGAATCCCCGCCGGTCAGCCGCTGCCGAGTAGCGCCGGGCCGTGCCTCGCAGGAGCGGCAGCGCCTCCACCTGAGGCGCCCCGACAGAGGTCGGGAGGGGCTACTCCCCTCGGCGGGCAGAGCACCCGACCACCCCCAGTGAGTATGGGGGTGCCCATCCCCGTGGATGGGGATGAAGTCCTCCGCCGAGCGGAGGCCAGCGCGGATAAGCGCTTTTCCGCGCTGGAGGAGGCGCTGGCTCGGATGGCGAGCCAGCAAGACGCGTTCCAGCAGAACGTGGGGCGCCTCCTGGGGAGATCTTCGAGCAGGGTCGGCAGAACCGTGGGGACCCTCCCCCTCCAGCCACTGGTAAGCCCACTGCCCCTCCTCCTGTGGTCTTAGCTGATACAGTAGGAGAGGCGGCAGCTCCTAGGGGGGGAAATAGAGGAGCTGCAAATACCAGAGGGCTTTAAAATGTACCACCTGCTCGGCCCGCTGCTCGCAGACGGGATCCATGTAGTGGCGCCCCACCGTAGGGGAGGCCAGTTCTCGGCGCCGCTGCTGTTTCCTCTTCCGGCAGAGCGCCCGCGTCAGGCCCCTTTGGGTGAGGGGAGGGAGGCGATCACAAAGCAATCCACCTTCGCTGGTGTTGCCGGGTGACGGGCTTAATTACACATTGGTGGGTCTTCGCCCCGCGGATCCTTCCCAGAAACGGGCGAAGATCCCTCCGACTCTTATGGGGAGATCGGCCAAATTCCGATTGCCCAATTGATCATTGGCTGGGGCAGATGCGTGGGTACCTGTGTGCCACCCAATGCCCTCCCGATCAATGGGTGAACTTTGCTTCACCCGCTTTGAGGGGCGGCATGGAGTGTTCATGCCGCCGCAAAGCGTTTTAATCGAAAAGACTTTGAGAAGCCCTGAAATGGAAATTTCAAACATTTTGCATCTCGATCCCCGCTAAGCCAAGCAGACGGGATGTGTTCCAGCCGCCATGCAGACTGGAAGCGGGGCTTGAATTCTACGGAATTATGTAAGTGGCTTGGGCTTCACTACTGTTCTACACCGACCCGAAGAATTTTCTTCCGGTTCACATGGATTAAAATGGCATCGCTCGAAACAGCCTTCGGCCGTAATCCTCGCACTTGGAACCTTAAATTCCATATGGATGATGAGTCGATGTTTGCAACCGCAGCCCAAACCGACAAGCAGCTCTACGATGGTGCAGGCCTTCCTGGCCCCCGCTGCAGGACATAGTGGACCAACCGCGGAAGCCTGGCGGGCCGAGCGGTCGTCCAAAGGGGAACGGCAAGAGGAAGGCAACTTCCTCTCATCCTCAGCAGTTTCAACGGCCTCCTACGCCGAAACTGGCTCCACAGGAGATGGAGGCTTTGAAAGCGGAGAACAAGTGTTTCCGCTGCAGGAAGGTGGGGCATCGGTCTTACGATTGCCCATCTTTCAAGAAGGATCGCAAGGGGAAGGGGCCGGCGGAAAACGGCTCCCCACCAGCAGCTTAGGAGTCTCTGCTGGTGGGCTTGACAGTAGAGGGGGCAGCTTGTTAGCTGCTATCACTAGTGTAGAATGTTGTATCCCAAAGACAAATGACATTCTAAAAGTGGTTGGGGGAGTTTTCAGCGGGAATCTGTTGTTTGTGTGCGATGCATTCCCTGCTGATTATTCATTGCTACCTTCAATGTCGGTGACTCCAACAGCATTTCCGAATGCTGTCTTGCTGAATGAATGGCATGTGGTTATCTTGAATGCCATGGGCAGTGCTGCCTTAGTGCAATGTGCATTTGATGCCTTGCGCTTGCTGCGGTCGAAGGACCATGTGCTCAGTCTGCGAGTCTTACTTCCACAACATGTGGCAATAAGGGCTTATCCACAGACTGAGTGGAGAATGGTAAAGCTATGGAAGAAGGGCTTCTCCCTTCTTAGGTGGATGCCGGGATCCCCCACCAGTGCGCTGGTGAAGTCCCCTCATTCCCTTGTGTGGAGGACTGCGCGTCCTCACGCACCAAATGTGCTACGGTCCATTTTCCACGTGGCCCATCGTGCAATGACCTTCCAAGGTTCAGCCGATGGGCACTCAGCAGTCATTCTGCTGGACACTGGCGCGGACGCTAACTTTGTTAGCGCAGCCTTTGTCAGGACTGCAGGGTTTGCAGTCCAGCCTCATTCCGATAGTGTAACTTTCGGGGATGGACGCACTGGCCAGATTTCTGGTAGCGCCGTACAAGTGGAATGAAGATTCAGTCTTTACTCCGCACAACGCTTGTTGACGTTTATTAGCCCCCTGTGAACAGACTTGATCTTTGGGAAGCAAATGGCCGACGCTTTATGGGCGCCAGTTGATTTGTTGTCCCACTGCGCCCTCCCGCTAGTTGAAGCGAAGACGATGACTCTCGCGAACTGTGCACTCCTTCGGTGACCAGCCTCGCGGCGGTCATCCTGTCAAGCTTCGCGTTCACATGCAATTGGGCAGAGCACTAAAAACGAGTAGCATCTTGTTTATGGTGCAAGTCATGACGGCAACCGAGGACGCTCATGACGAGGATCAAGAGTGGCAGCCCACTGCGGGTGAGGCAATGCCAACTGTTCCAGCTTTGTTTCAACCGTTGTTGAAAGCGTTTGAGGATGTTTTCCCAGACGATCTGCCAAGAGGTCTGCCTCCGGCACGCGGGGTGGGTCATACCATTCCCCTTGAGCCAGAACAGAAACCTCCTTGGAGGCCTATCTATCGGCTTAGCCCAAAGGAGACCGAGGAGATGCGAAAGCAACTCGCTAACCTGCGTGATAAGGGCTGGATTGAACCCAGCCAGAGCCCCTTTGGGGCCCCTATCCTTTTCGTTGGAAAGAAGGATGGGTCTTTGCGAATGTGCATCGATTATCGAGCACTCAATAAGATCACGGTAAAGAACAGGTTTGCTTTACCGCGCATAGATGATCTTCTGGACCGTCTGCAAGGGGCGAAGGTGTTCACCTCGCTCGACCTTGCGCAGGGGTACCATCAGATTCGTGTCACGGATGCTGATGTTCCTAAGACGGCATTTCGGACGCCGATTGGTCACTTCCAGTACAAGGTGCTACCTTTTGGACTGACCAACGCTCCGGCTACATTCCAAGCTGTGATGAACGAAATGTTCGTCGGCATGGATGAGTTTGTCCTTGTCTACCTGGATGATATCCTGGTATTCAGCAAGACGGACGCTGAACATCTTGTGCATGTACGC
>CM074820.1:985530-997380 GCA_037447605.1 Zygnema circumcarinatum
GGGGGACGTGGACCCAATGTGAGGGTAGTCGAGTCCTACCTGTTTTCCGAGTCTTGAAGGTGCTGATAATCGTCGGCACTCACATCAAAGACTTGTCCTTATCCAGAGGTTCACGAGTCAACGAGTCGATTTCTGTATCTGCGGTCTTGGCAGAAGCATCCTGCAGCGTTGTGCCACCTGTCTTTCTTGCAGCAAAATCTCAGAACTCTTTATTTCCAGTTATTTTCCTATTTCGGATAATGCAGTTGGCAAATATGACATACTTTTAAGCTTTCAAAATGTCGCAAGCAGGTCCTCTTTAATGTAAGAATTGTGATACAAGAGATTAGATTAGGGCTTCTTTCCCAGGTTACCTTTGGTTTAGGGTTAGGTTTCCTCGTAAGGCAAGGCTATCGTATTCGCGGTAAAAGCTGAATTTCAGTTACCCTCCCCTCCTCCCGTTTACCGAGATGCACGGTGTTGCAGTGGATCGCATTTCAGCTTTTGGCTTCCTTTAAGCGCAAGAAAGCATGTTCGTATTTAGAGTTCTATCAACGATACGCAGAATTGCAAACGTTTAAGGGTTTGCTCGTTTAGAGCACCTTGCATTCCGCGTTGTTACTCCACCTACAAGATTATCTTTTGCTCTTACTTAGGGGTCATTAACTCTCAAGTACTTGCTTTTAAAAAAGGAGGGAGAGATAGCAGAATTAGGTCTGTCTTATCAGTTCGCATGTTTCTAAATGCACAGGAAACGCTCAAAAAGGATCCATTTTCATCTAGTCTCTGAAGGTGAAACGTTGAGTTATTTCGCTTCCTGCTTCCCTTCTGAGAGTAATCAAAATGTGCACTTTCTGTGACAACTGATAGAAGCTGATCCTTCCTTGCTCCTAAAAATTGTATTGAAATTAGTGTGATCAAGTCCCCCCTCCTTTGACTGAATGCTGTTCAAATTATGGTTGATGCAGCTTGTAGACATGCTGAGAAGACACACGTATGACGAAGAACTCGAGCAGAGCAAGAAGTTGGCAGCAGGGGGGGGAGGAAGCACTCCTACTGCTGCTACGGAAAACGGAACTTCAGGGAGGAGGGAGAACATGGAAGGGGGGCATGGAGGGGCGTTGGTTGCCAGTGGGTTTGGAGGGAAGAAAGGCATTCTGAAGGAGCATTTGTTTGAGAAGGCAGTGACTCCAAGCGATGTAGGGAAACTGAACCGACTTGTTATTCCAAAGCAGCATGCAGAGCGTTGCTTTCCGTTGGACTTGAGCTCCAATACGCCGGCACAGACACTCTCGTTTGAGGACGAGGGAGGGAAGCATTGGAGATTCAGGTTGGCTTCTTTACTGCCACTGATAGAAATGCACCTTCACACTCGTCCAAACTCAAACTCATCTCGTGTACTTTCTTCTTATCCCTTTCACTCCCTAATTCAGACTCCTTCGTTTGCAGATACTCGTATTGGAACTCGAGTCAGAGCTATGTTCTCACCAAAGGGTGGAGCAGATTCGTTAAAGAGAAGCTTCTTGTACCCGGAGACATTGTCCTGTTTGACAGAGGCCCTCAACAGGAGCTATTCATAGGGTTCAGAAGACGCCCTGCTCAGGGGTTTATGTCTCCTCCCTTCCCCTCTCCTCAGGGGGGTCCCGACTCACGTCAATGGCAGCGTTCAGGCCCTGCAGGGGGAGCAGTAGGACCTTCCAGACTCGGCAATCGGACTCCCCCACCAGTGGTAAAGCAGCTATCCTGACGAAACATATATAAAAGTAGAGAAAATATGCAAAATGTGACCGCAATGAACTTGGCATTGTCATAATTATCATTGTCATTATTGTCATAAGCTCATAATCTTCGTCGTTTGTATCAGTAATGAACTTGGGTTTTGCTTATAATCGTCGTCGTTTGTATCAGTAACCATCTAAAGAATGCTAGAAACGTTAACTTTTCATGTGTAGAGAGATGGGTGTGAGTTACGTTGTCTATGGAGACCACGCTGACAGAATGGCGAAGTCGAACGCAGGGTGGTGAAGGCGAGCTTTTGGCTCTCCCGGAAACCGATGGTGGGAGCGGCGGAGCAGAGGGAGAGGAGGGAGATGAGACAAACACAAAGCTGTTCGGAGTGCAGTTAGAGGGCGAGGGAAACGGACAAGGGTCTGCAATAGGCAGCATGAACGGCAACCAAATGCAGCTGCCCCCTTCTTTGCTATCTCAACTTGGAGGGGGGGGACTCGCCCATATTATAGGACTCTTGAATCAGTCCGGAGCATTGGCTGCTAATCCGGGGCTTCTTCCTCAGCTTCAGCAGCTTCATCAGCATCAGCAGAGGCAACAGCAGCAAGAACAACAAGCAATTCAGGAACAAGAGAGGCAGCAGCAGCAGGCAATGGCAGAGCAGCAAAGGCAGCAGGCAAAACGAGAGAGAGAGGAGCAAGAGAGACAACAGCAGCAGCAACAGCAGCAGCAGCAGCAGCAGCAGTTAGCGCAGTTGCAGGAAGGGGGGGGAGAGGAGGCTCACAGAGGAGGGGGAGATGGGGGAATGCAGGAGCAGATTCTTGCTGCCTTAGCTGTTGCACAGATGCAGGGTATGCCTCCGGGAATGACCAAAGAGCAGTTTGTTTCATCTCTAGCGAGTTTGATACAACAGCAGCAGCAGCAGCAGCAGTTTCTGCGGCAGCTTCAGGAACAACAGCAGGAGCAGCAACAGAAGCAGACGCAGCTCATAGGGGGAGGAGTGAGGCAAGCAGAGGAGGAGGGCGCCATGGTCAGAAGCTTTCCGCAGCTCTCTCCTTCTCCTCTCAGTCAGAGAGCAATGCTCGATGCTTTGCAAGCTCAGACGGCAAATCAGGTGGGCAGCAGTCCTGTCCATGCCCCTCAAAGCTCAGGAGGTTCTGCTCCATTAGGAAATGGCAGAAAGAGGCAGGGACCCGAGGGTTTTGATCAGCAAGAAGGGTTCAGGGTGGGGGGAAACCCCCACCTATCGCACCATTCTATGGCAAATGATGAGGTGTTGATGAACCCCTTAGGCAGCAACAAGAAATTTGCAATGAGCCTCTCGGGAATGGACGGCAGCGCTGTTGGTGCAAGCAACAGTTTAGCTACGGAGGTTAACCGATTACTGCAGACTCCAAGGATAACTTCTACGGCAGTCAATTCTGGCCCGAGTTCACCTCTTTCTCCAGATAATCGATCAAATGCTTCCTCCCAAGGGCTTGTTGCCATGGGAGCGGGAGGGAGGTCGTTTGACGATGGTCTTCCAAGCGCAAAGACGTCGTTGGAAGGAAGTGCAGGAGGTTTGGTAGGGGCAGGGGCAGGGGGAGGGGGAGGGGGAGAGGGAGAGGGGCAGAGAGTGAAGTGCTTTGTGGAAGGATCGCCATTTGGAGTTTCGGTGGACTTGTCAAGATTCCATTCAACGCAGGAACTTAGAGAAGCGCTGCTTTCAGTCACGGAAGGCACGTCCGTAGTTTATCAAGACAAGGACGGAGACATGATTTTGCTAGGAGACGAGTCGTGGGAGTTCTTCCTCAAGTCAGTTCGGAGAATGTACATACGAAGGTAGGTCAGTAACTAATTGGGGCCTCCAAAGTAAGGCCCAAACTGTAGATGAACTCTTAGTGTCGCCATAATTCCGTGAAGGCGGGTGAACCCTCTCCCTCCGTAGCCCCGCCCACCCACCCACCCACCCACCCACCCACCCATCAGTAAGCTTTATTCGCAGCAATAAGAATCAGTTCAGTGCTGTTGTAGGAGTCCAGGTGGCAGTCGTAGGGCAGTCAGTATTTATCAAGGTCATGGCATTTCGAATTTTGAATGCTGGTTTCCCCCATTGCCGTGTTTGTCATGGGGGGCTTTTCTCCCCCGTCCTACCAACCCTAAAAAGTTGCGGACAGTCGGACAGCAGGAAAACACCCTTCTTGGACTTTAACGGCTCTTTCTTTTGTTGGGTCCGATCCAAAGATGAATAGATGCTTCATCAGGGGCTTCATTTTTGTGCCCAACTGTGCCACATAGGGCAGAGCCTTTTTAATGCGGACTTCTATTAGGGCTATTTCTACTGTGCACTACGTTTTGGGTCTTCCCATTGATCGTATTTTTTTCCTGAGCTGCCACTTTCCGTGACATTCCATTTCATTCTGTTTCCCCGAAACCATCCTTCCGAGGAGAATTGGGCGTTGCATATTGTTCGTTATAGAATGAGCGGTGCCCCTTGGCAGTGAGTGGCTCACTGACTAAATCGGCGAGCTTTCACGGAGACCCTCCAGCCGCTAATCTTTGGCCAATGGGTAAAGCCAATGGTTGGGAACCTCGCCAAAAATTGCGTTGTTTTTACTTGATATTTGCCCATTCATAAGATAAGACCACAGGCAAAGGTGAAGGCGGTAAGGACAAAGTATGAGGTGCCTCTCTCTTCGTACTGAACCAACGGTTGGCGGTTGCAGCCAACCATTTGCCTACCAATGGTTGGCCTTGTTGCCACGATTTGACGTTGGACTGCCATATGATTTGTTTGGTTGGTAGGAACATTGTCGTCCGTACAGTCCGTACAGTCCGTACATCCTTTATGGGACGTGGCAGACAGTCATTGGTTAATCACATGCAATGTGCCCGTAATGGTGTCACGTGGCGGCCTGGTAACCGCCGGAAGATTCGCTAGAAGGAGAAAGTCAATTCTCGCCCTTCACATGTTGTTATGAATCACGGATACAGTTATGGAAAACCGCATAGAACTGTGAAAATCCTTATATAGCACTATTTAACTGCGGCGTAAAACTGTGAACTGGGCTTCATGTAGACGGTTTGGAGCTTTTTTGAAGGCCCAGGAGAGTGGAGAGGGTGGGAGGGAGAGTAAGCTTACCGGTTCCTACGGCACACGACATGGAGTCCCTTTAGAGCGGATCGCGCGGGGGAGAGAGAAAGAGAGAGAGAGAGAGAAAGGGAAAGAGAGAGGGAGAGGGAGAGGGGGAGAGAGAGGGGGGGAGAGAGAGAGTCGGGGCTGGAGATTATCCTCTTCTTGCAGAAGCTCTCTTCGTTCTCCCATCTCCTCTGTCTCTTGCAGCCCTCTGTCGCTGTTTCAAGACTGGCAGAGGAACAGGGGTGACGTGGAATTGCTAATGCTGAAAAATGAAACTGCTGCCGCGCACGCAGAGCAGCCCTAGATGAGCTGCGTCTGTTGTCTGCGAGCTTTATTTTTTGCAGTTGAGCAAGCAGGGGAGGTTTCAGTTAAATGGCAGTTGGCTCTTGGAAGTATCGCTCGGGCCTGCTCCTGATTGCCGCTGTGGTGCTTATATGGGTGGCTTCGGCGGAAGTGACGCAGGTATCGCTCGATTAGTCTGCAGATCATTCTCTCCTGGAACTCGTTCACACCTAGTTTTGAATACTTTTGATCCAGGGGATGATCCTGTTGCATTGCAGAAGGATCCGTTGTCTGATTGTGCTTTTGACGTATCAGATAGCAATGTGGTTTTTTCATCAGCCTTCATTTTAGATGCGGATCAATAGAGGTCAAGAGGATGAGGAACGCTTGACTCATTCTCCTCTTGGACTTTCGAGCATCTCGAGCCTGGCCTTGAGTAGATCACTTGCAATTCGAACTAGCTGTTTGGCGTTGTTCTATCGTATCAATTCGTTCTTGGGGACATTGGTCTTGCTAAGGTAAATACACTCCTTAAGACGTTCAGCAATGTCAGCTGTATCACAGCGAATCTAATTGGTAGTTGATTTCTGTTTTTTTTTTTGGCCGTGAAGCTCATTTTTACGAAGTATCGGCATCCGTTTGTCCTGACTTGGCTCGGTGCTTCTTTACTCGCCATATACCTTCCCATATCCCTGTTGAAGGACTATATTCAATCATTCGCCAAAACTTCTGGCGCAAAACCTCCTAAAACCAAACATACTGAACAGGCAGATCACTCACCTCGCGTCCCAATTTCCCTCTCCCCAAGATCAGTCACCAAGCAGGAAATAGAGCTCCAACGCTTGACAAATGGATCTGGGGAGTTGGATGGTCTGGAAGAAGGCAAAAGCCTTCTCTCCCCTCGCCTTATTGCCAGAGATAAGCTATCAGTGCAGCACACACAGCTCACTCTCCGTGAGCTCTTTCACGTGGCATTGGTTCTCGCCCCGCTATGGCTCCTGACAGAGGTGAACTCCGTCCCAGAACTTCCCGTCATATGTATTTCGGGAGTTACCATCTCACAGCTTCACCATTGATGGAAATTCAGAGAGAGCGAGGGATCAGCAGGATGGTTTAATAAGTGACAGTGGATTTCTTGTAGATCTCAGTGAACTTCTTAGGTGAAAATCTTCCAGCTCTTGATATGTTCCGTCTATAGACATTGAAACTTGCATTATTGATATCCGTCCAGATTAGTTGTAGATGATGAAGCTAATTTTTTTTAGTGGCTATTTTCAGCTTTTTGCTGAAATTCGCTGTTTGGAATCCTTCTATAGCTAGTGCTGGATTAAGGCCTGAGTTCTGGCCGCATTTTTGGGGGAACTTGTGTTTCTTTTTTATGTTTCAGTATTTATCTAACGCGTCATTATCCCTCACAAGCGTTGCAAGTACGACTATTTTATCATCAACTTCTGGCCTTTTCACACTTTTCTTTGGAGTCAGCTTAGGGCAAGACTCCCTGACTACGGCAAAAGTCGTAGCGGTTTTGGTGACAATTGCTGGAGTCATTATGACAGAGCTTGGGAAGTCGACCGCTTCTGATGACCAACTCCTATCAGGAGACAGAATGCCTGGCGACACAGCGGGAGAGTCCGGGTAAGCGATGATTTCGATCATGTTACTTGATTAGAGGAAGGGTAGAAAGGCCCAAAGCACGGGTAGAGATCATACCGCTAGCTACTTTTTGGGCTTTTTCTGGACTAAGCTTGGAAAGTTAGCATGGAAAGTTACTTGTTGGCCAGTTCAAAATCAAAAGTTTTTGTTATGTAGTAACTATACATACGGCTGAAGGTCTTGTATGACCTGAATTTGCTGAACACGTCGACTGTAGTGTTCCATTCAGTTCCTGGCAGGCACAACAATGTGGAAAGTAGTCCTGTAGTTTGATCTGGTTGGTGCTTATCAAAGAGTATCCGACCAATATTAATGGCTCACCCTAGCTCTCCTCATTTCTGTTGATGACTTGAAAAGGTGGTAGTTCTTATGCTTAGGGCAGTCCATTCAACGTTAATTCGTGGTTCATTAAAAGGCCGATGTTGACTGATGTAGGTTGGCGGGCCATACTCTTGTTGGAGATCTATTTGGCCTTGCATCTGCAGCCTCCTACGGCTTTTATACGAGTAGGTTGATCCCTCCCGTTCCATTCACATGTCACTGTCGGGAAAAGCTCAAGTCCGATACACCATTTGGGTGTAAGTTATTTTGCGTCGACTGAGGAGTCGCATAACCCATCCTTACAGAATAAATCGTTCTATGTCAACCGCCCACTCTACTTGCTCAATAGCATTTTAGCCAAACACCACACATTTTAGCCACACTACCTACGCATCTACACTAATCACCTACCTTCCCATTCCTCCACCATCCTTTGCCGCAACTTCCCTTTCCTCTATCGCTCTGTCTCTGTTTGAGGATTTTGTATACATCGTCCCAGAGTTCGGCTAAGATATGTTCCATTACCTTAGCTTGGTCGACCATTTGAAATAAATCAAGTTCATTCCACTTTGTTTCAGTCGCAAGAGTGAACTCTCCTATCAAACATGCCTCAGTGTATGAATTTAAATGCCAATAATATTTCTATTTTCCTTCGCTATGAGGTCTTAACGAAACAAACCTGACATGAGCGTTTTTATGTTTGTTTGAGTGGGTTCAGTAATGCTAAAGAAATATGCTGGCGAGGAGGAGGGCAAGGAGGCTAAAGCCGACATGCAGAAGCTTTTTGGCTGCATCGGCTTGGTCACTTTTTTCGGCTTATGGTGGTTGGGTGAGCGTTTCCTAATTCCAAGTAGACAGGCCACTGTTGCACTTTAGCAGCTCACGTGTTTTGACGTTTCAGAGCGTTTGAGGAAGTTTGTCACAACTTAGCACGAAAAAGTGAGCCACACTCTTAAGTTTCCTTAGACGAAAGTAGGGGGAGCAACTGCGTTGATGTTTCATCAAGATCATCCTCAGAACAACAAGTAGTCATTCAGCAAGGCAGTTCGAGAGCATAGTGCTGTGCCTTTCCCTTATAATGGCTTGTTTCCTTTTCTTTGGAAGACAGGTGGAATTCGTAATCATGCCGTGAAATGATAAAACTAACTCAAACTCGACATCTGGCTTTTAACTTAAGCTGTAGTATCGCTTTTGCTCACCTACATTACTGTCAATGTACTTTTGCAGGAATTCCACTGATCTTTGTCGGCTGGGAGCCCTCATTTGGGCTTCCGAGGTCAGTAGGACTCGATGAAGATATTCTGGCAAACAGCCTTATAGGAAGTGTGGTCTCTGATTATTTCTGGTAAGTCGTCCCTTATCATTGTCTGTCTCAGATGCGTGTGACATTTCTTCCATCATGTATTATCGTCCACCCCCTAAAGAGGCTGACAATTGCTCCTTTTATACTCTCAGCTAATCTTGGGTTATAAATCTGAACACAATCATCACAATCACCAGCCGTTGACTTGGCTTTTATTGTTAGTTGAGATTGTACATCCTGAATCAGACAAGGAGTAAAGCATCGGCTTTATAGATCTGGAATCTGAATGGGCAGCATCGCTGGAGGTGCAGGGCATTGTCGGTAGTTTGGACTACCCCTCTGGTGGCGACTCTTGGCCTGTCCCTCACTATTCCTCTCGCCATGCTGGCGGACATGGTCATGCATGGGCGAAGCTATTCATTTGTATACATTTTGGGCTCCCTTCAGGTACGAGTTTGGGACTTCTTCGAATTCGTGAGTCTTTGTATGTGAAGAATGTGCAATTAGAAGAAATGAATTAGTGTCTGAAGGAATGTCATAGAAGTGAAGAAACGTGGTTATAATAGTACAGACAGAAAGTGTTTCTCTTTCAATTTCCGCCTTTCTCTCGTGCCTTCGTTCCTTGTCTCGTCGCCTCCATTTCCTCTCTTTCCTTCATGCTCACCTTCCTTGACCGTTTCCCCTTCCTTTGCCCCCACACCACCCTCCCACGGTTTTTAGGTTTATTAGGGTTTTAGGGTTCCGTTTCCTCCCTCGTCCCAGCATCTCTGCCACCTTCCTTCTCTTCATGTTCATTGCACTTCGTTTCTGTTCCCTCTAGCACACTATCTCCACTCTCTTCCCTCCGCTTTTGTCATAACATGCTCAGTCTTTAAACTCTTCAGCCCTTTCAGCACTCTAGTATATCGTTGTCGCTGTTATTCTTTCCTCGAATTTCAATCCCTGTTTTGTTTGCTGACGCCACTTCATGTTTCCTCTTCTGCTCCACTCTGTGTTCTGTCCCCTGCTCCGTACGGTGTTTTCTTTGCAGGTGTTTGGAGGCTTTCTAGTGGCCAACTTAGCTGATAGATGTACTGCACGGTCAAAGCCGACGGCTGAATTGTAGTGCTCACTCACTAGCACGAAAGTTTTTTTCTCATATTGTTTGCTCCGCTATTCTTGTTAGACCCATTTGATAAAGTTTGCAGCTCTACTTGCCTTGCACGTCCTGCTGTTTGTAGAGTGTCTATTTTAGAACTGTTAGTGTCTCTGTTGGACAGCCTTCATTTGTTTTTTGGTAGTCAGCTTCTCTCTACTGCAGCACCTTGCCAGGCATGCGAGGCAGAATGAGGGGTAGTCACATTTAGGATTCAGTTTTGTCTAAGTGATTTTAAATTCGTGTTTGCTCCTTCTTGGGCCCTTCTTGGACAACTTTCCCAATCACTATGCTCAACAGTCATAGACTTTAGAAGCATTCAACTTGCGAGAGAATGATCTGGCATTGAACTGACGATGGCGAGGCCATCAAATGGTCATGGACGACGACAAAATGTAGTAGTACCAGGGAATCCGACCCGCAAGTGATGGAGGAGGTCAAGAAAAGTGGAACTCTGCATTCAAATTGTGTTACCATAATTACATACTCGTACGTTCATAGTTAGATACAGACCAATTCGCTTCGTTGTTGGAATGTGCGTCCAAGCAGACGATACATCTCCTTGATTTGCTGCAAAGAGGATGCTACATACCTGGCTGCAATCACAATCCTCGCTACGCTCTATCCAGTAGTGCCCATTTAAAGAGCAGGTAGAAGTCGACGAAGTGGGCAAAACATAAAAAAATGCTTGACAATGCTCTACATTATGCCTCTGTGTTTTGAGACACAAAAATTGGAGCCCCTGCAAGTGAATTTTGAGAGGGGATACTTCCGCTAAAAAGAGCAGGAGCTGACGTTCCCAATTCAATCACACTCCGCGTCTTCCTAGACAGGCGGAAGTATGGGAGCATACTCGGACTAGGAGGGACGTTGACCCCCAACCATTCTACGAAGGATTCTTCTCGGGCTCATCATCCAGTCCAAACACACAGCAAACCTATGAGGCGTCATCCGTTTGCTCTCAGTCGGTCTCCCCCTTCAACACTGCCTGTGATCGCCCCCTCTTGAAAAGGTCGCCTCCAGGAACCTTGAGACCGAGATAAACTCCGCCTGCGAGAGAGAGCGCAGCACCAGCTGCCAGGGCGCCGCGGTAGCCTGCTCTCAGGGCAGCCATGGACACCACCATCGCTGCCTGCGAAAACAAGGCAGAGAACTGGAATCTGGCAGAGACCTAAAAATGGAGCGCTTGCAAGCAGTTCCGCACTGAAGGATGTTCGAAGCTGACCGTCAGATACGCACGAGCGCCCTCTTGAGTGAAGAACCGTTGGATCAAACACGTGACATAGGCATAACCGTCCGACCGTAGGACGTGACACGTGGCATAGGCATAGCCGTCTGACCGTTGGATGTGACACGTGTCATAAACATAGCCTATTGGCCGTTAGATCTGACACGTGGTATCCGCATAGCCATCTGACTTGGATCTGACACGTGTAATCCAGCGAAAGTATTGACCGTTGGATGGAAACGTACAAAAAGGAGGTCCGATGACCGTTGGATTTGTCACGTGTACACCTTCGTGATTTCGACCGTTGGATTGGCATGTGCGAAAAGCGGGGTGTGCGACCGTTGGATATCGTAATGAGTTTGTTCCATTGGCGGTTGAAATTTTTGGCTGCTTTGATGCTCGGTTGGAAGTCTTCCTTCGCCAGTGCGCCCATCGCTCCTTCGAGATGCACGGCCCCGGAAGCCCTCCCCCAGCGATCCTTACAACTTTTTATCGACAACGCATTTCCGTCGCCTTACAGCGGTGTCTTGCTTCCACGATCCTTCGACGTGCCGCAGTTGTTGGGACCCGTCCCGGTGGTCTTCCGGCCCTTCCCGCGCGTACTGCGCCCCACATTGGCGACCTTTGCGGCTGCTTCTAGTGCCGTGTTGTTGCGCCTAGAAGTTGAGTTCCGTTTCAAGGCTTTCTCTTGGTCCTTATGTCCGTTGTGACCGCTTCTTTTGGTTCCTTATGTCGATTTTCTCCATGTACATTTGATGGCCTTGCCATCGTGAGTTCAATCAAACATCATTTTCCTTGCCTAATCGCGGTGAGCATACGTGCGCTCCTTACGAAGGGCCGCTTCGCTGGCAGCGACGCCCTCGTGGTGTGCGGCACGGGATAACAAAGCACGGCGAGTCGGATCAGCCAATACGACGTCCCCAAAAATACGTCGCGCGCCGTCCAAAAGAGCAAGGTCGAGCCGCACATTGCGCTCGCCCGTTGAAGTCAGCCGAGGTGGTATAACATGGGTCGGCTCGCGCTGCACAAGGTAACCCGCCTCCTGAGCCACGGCGGCAATAGCATCACGGACAACATTGTGGGCCAAAATGCGCTCGCCACCG
>CM074820.1:1000786-1047241 GCA_037447605.1 Zygnema circumcarinatum
GATCGGTACGATACTTTACGATATTAGGCGATACGATACGAAACGCCCCGATATGGTATTGTCCGTACGAGCTGTACGAGCTGAGACGAACAACAGAGCGGAAAACGACGTCTATGCGTCACGATATGTCACGATACGATACGATGCTAAATGATACAGTACGATACGGTACGATATGGTACGGTACGATACGTACGGTCCAACATGAACTCTAACATAATACCGCCCGTCTATTCGTAACACGAACCTTATATATGCAAATTTAATATTTCGCCTCATTTTGCCCGGAACCAGGGTGGAAAATATGAGGACCCCCTACTGTACGAGGACCCCCCACTGTATAAATGTACGGAAAATATGAAAAGTACGGACAGTACTCAACACAACAATCGTCACCGGCCCGGGCCCGGTCGCACGAGGTAAGCGTCACGTGACAGGGGGCACGGGGGGGCACGAAATATATGGGGAAAATTTTTGGAGGCGTGCCCCGGGCACGGACGGTCAAAAATGGGGGGCATGCCCCCCCCCCGGGCATGCCCGTGCCCCCGTGCCCCCAACCCTACCACCGGGACGGGCGGGCGGGCGGGCGGGCACCGACCACCGCTGCGCGCACAAGGATGGTGGAAGCAAGGCAGCGCTGCAAAGCGACAGAAATGCGCTGTCGATGAAAAGTTGCGAGGACCGCTGGACCGCTTTTTGACCTTGACCATCGCCAGATCAATTTCGTAAGCCTGTCGGGCGAATTAAGCATTTGCCAGGTACGCATTTCGGTACGGTTTGTACGCCGGAGGGCCCGGAATTCGTACACGAAAGAAGTGACTTTTAGTATAAGGAATTCGGGAATTTCGTAAGCGATGGTCAAGGTCTGACTCCCCCTAATAGGGGGTGTCAGACTTAAAAATTGTTCGTAAGTTTGAGACCAGAACAAGTACTTCGGTGACATCGCAATCCTGGTGCGGCGGAGTACTTACAAAACTTTTTTGTTCGTAAGATTTCGTTAAGTCTGACACCCCCTAATGGCAGTTGTTTTCGTAACATTTTTTAACGACAAATATGTGTTCCATGTCTCTATTTTACGGTTGTTGAACTACAACTGAGAAAAATTGTGTACAAATTCGGGACATTTAAAGACATAGATTTGCTATCTCTAACGGTTGCGTTGAACGGAACAGGAACTGGATTTGAACGGAGCAGCACTGCCACGGCTCTGCTTGACATGGAACCTGAGCGCCCTTCAGCTCTCCTCAACTCTCTCTGGAGAGAGGAAGTGCGCTCTGCCTCCCTCTAGCAGCAGGCAGGCAGTCAATCATTTGCAGGTTCTTATGCGTTTCTTTTAGTGCGCCTGCATCGCATGCCGGTCGATATTTGACCTCAGGAGGCTCCATTCTTGAGTCTCTGAGGGTTGTCAGGGTTATCACCAGCGCAAAATGTCTCGCAGATACGATAATCGTACAACAACCTTCTCGCCAGATGGCCGCCTCTTCCAAGTGGAGTATGCCATGGAGGCTATCAGTCACGCAGGCGCTGCAGTTGGAATTCTTGCAGTAGATGGCGTTGTGCTCGCAGCTGAGAAGAGGATCACCTCCAAGCTTTTGGAAACGTCGAAATCCACCGAGAAGATGTACAAGATTGACGACCACGTGGCTGCCGCAGTTGCAGGAATCACTGCAGATGCGAACATTCTGATCAACACGGCGCGATTAGCTGCACAGCGCTACTTGTTTGCATATCAGGTCAGGAGGGTCCTTAGGGTTTCCGACTGACGTAGTTAATTCTGCTTTTGCACCGCATTTTTTTTTTTGCTGCTGCTGCACGCTCCGTGGCATGTGATATGCCTTTTCCTTAATTTTCTTCTTGCCCAAAATCAAGGAGGAGCATGGGTTCACAGTTTTGTTTTGGTTTTAGTTTTCGATCAACCTTCAGATTTGGTCGAATTTTCTTCTTCGCAAGATAGACAGTGCTGGCAACTTTGTTGTCACACCCTGCTCAGCGTATTGACAAGTCCTTCCCCTTGCGCTTGTGCAGGAGGCCATGCCCGTGGAGCAGCTCGTGCAAGCCCTGTGTGACACTAAGCAGGGCTACACGCAATTCGGTGGTCTGCGCCCTTTTGGTGTCTCTTTTCTTTTTGCAGGATGGGATAAGAACTTTAAATTCCAGCTTTATCAGAGTGATCCGAGTGGAAACTATGGCGGTTGGAAGGCCACCGCGATTGGAGCAAATAACCAAGCAGCGCAGTCTATTCTAAAGCAGGACTATAAGGATGACTTGGACTTGGAAGGAGCAGTGGGTTTGGCCCTGAAGGTGCTGAGCAAGACCATGGACAGCACGGTGCTTTCGTCAGAAAAGATTGAGCTTGCACAGGTCAGCTTGGATTCGAACAAGCAGCCCATTTATAGGGTGTTTGCGGCGAAGGAACTAGATGAGCTTTTGAAGAAGCACAATATTTCTCAACCAAAGGAAGAAGAGAGATAGTTTCACTGTGCCTTTCCCTGTCTCTCCTTGTGCACCTCCTTGTACAATTTTTTTCTCCTTATAGTGGTGCTACAAATATGGAGCAACAGTCTCAAGCCTCGCCATGGTGACACATTCTACTGTTGATTTTTGCACTCAGCGAATGTGAGATGGATCACCTTTCTACCTTTGAATGCCCACGTTTTCAGCAGATGCTCGGATGTGGCTTTGTTTGTTGTTGAACGGACCGCAGTATAGGAGCTCAGCAGATCTCGAAAGCAATCATGTGCTGCTCCGAGACAACAGTATTTAGATAACTAAGTAAAGTGCTTCACATTCGTTGTCAGTAGGCCTGCCTGCCAAGGGGAGGCCTCCCGGCATGAGCATCATGCGCTAATGTGCAAATCCTGCCAGGGATGCCTCGCCCTCCGTTCTCCCACTCTTGCCCTTCTCGCGAATCTGTCGTCAGATGTGTGTGATTCTGAAGTATTGCGCTCAGAAAATCCCTGAACCCTGAACTCTAAGCCCTAAAGACCCTGAAAACCCTTACTGCATTTAGAAGATCTTTATTTCTAGCAGTAGTCCGCTTCAAACTGGAAAGATCCCATGACTGTCTCGTTTCCATTTTCTTATTTTATTTTTTTTTTGTTTGTAAAGACCCAAAAAACCGAATTAAGAACTGGTGTCATCTTTAGCCCATTGGCAGAACTTTTTGTCACATGTAATCTCACACAAGCGGAGATTCAATGTCGCTCTTAAAGCCGGCCGATCAGGTTTAAAAATTACAAAATTGAAAAACAACGTTCACTTGTTTTTTCAGCGGAAAAAAGTAACTTTTTGGAACGAGATTCAAAGGAGGGCCTCCCCTGCCCCTCCGTCCGAATGGCTTGACTACAAACTCCACTCGTTCCTCTTTACAGAGTCGCAATTTATTCCCTCCCTTTCGCCCCCTCACGACCTGAACATCGCCGTACTCTACATCACTGCATGCAGCATCATCATCATCATTCTGCCCTCTACATCATCGCACTTTCGACATAACGACATATCATCGTGCCACACCGTCGTCCCTACAGCCTCATCATCTCCTAAGAAAAGGAGTGTTATCAAGATGGGGGGGGAAAAAGAAAAAGACAATGAAGCCAAGTGGTGGCTGAACGAGTTTCCTTATGAGCCGTAAGTGGGCAGCTTCTTCCATCTCAAAGCAGAGCATCCCCATCTTGATCGCCTTTACTTTAGTAAAAGCACAAAAGCTCCTCCCTCTCTATTGGTCCCACTCCTCGCCATCGCTCTTTGGAGAGTCCCCCCGTGACATTTTCAGCCTCTTTATTCCTTTTCGAAGAGCACTTCCCCAGGGTGTCCCTCCTCCGTTGGGTCTCCTCTCATCCCCTCCTCCCTCCTCACTCTCCTTCTCCTTCACCGCCGCCCTCTTCACAGGTCGCAATGCAGCATGCCTTGCCTGAATTGCCGCCTGCAGGTCGTCTGCACTTCCAAACCCCCCAGGACCCCCCCCCCCCCCACCACCACTTTTGCCTCTACCAGTCCTTTTCAAGAGGGCAAAGGGTGTTTCAGACCCTCCTCCTCTCTGTTCCTCTCCCCCTCTCTTCCCCCCCATTGAACCTTCCGGATTCACTACCCTCCCCGACTCTGCCCTTCTCCTTGCTGCTGCAGCGACTGCTTCAGCGAGGTCACGACCCGAGGGTGGTGCTGCCTTTTGCGGTGCTTTTGCAGGTCTTAAAGCAGCTTTGGAGGGTCCTTTGGAGACCCCTGAAGGAGGAGGGGGAGGAGGAGGAGGGGGGGGAGGTCGCCGTGGAGGGGGAGGGGGAGGGGGAGGAGGAGGAGGAGGAGGAGGGGGAGGGAGGTGGGGAGGGGGAGGAGCTTTCATATTGTTTTGCTGTTCTCTTCCTGCTCTTAAAGAGTCAATGCTAACACCTACATCCGTGAGGATTTTCAGAACATCAACTGAGCCCTGCAGAAAAGAGGAGCTTCAGTTAGTATCTGCTTCTTCGTGAAACAAGGGTTTTTGGCAATACGAAAGTATCTGTTGTACACTTTCATGGTTTCATGAGAGAGGAGTTCTTTTCGCTCTTATTGAAACTTCCGTTGTCTTAAAACGGGGAAAATGTTTTACGGACCTCTATTGCGAGCTGAGAAAATAACTCCTGTGAGATTTTCTCCCCATCGAACTTCTGTGAAGACCCGCATGCGATCAGGCTGAGAAAATCCTGTACAAGCAACACACATAGTCAGTTTTTCATCCAAACAAGAGAAGTTCCGGACTTACAATGCAAGAAAAAGAGCTCTCTTGAAGTAAGATTGGCACACTGCATGTGTAGAAAAGTTTCTTCATAACTGCCCCAGCACATTCCTCATGGTTCACAAGTAGTTACATGGTATTACTATCCAGCAGAGGGAACTTTTCAGATAGCCAATCCAATCTCGCATTCATAACAACCCAAATGAAACTCACTTGCAAGAACCGTTTGAAGGTGGGAGCTTCAATAGTCGGAGAGGGAGGGCTATGACTCGGAGTTGGTATTAAGTCGGGACACAAAAAGGGATGCTTTAACAAGTCAGGAATGGTAATGCGAGCAGTTGGGCTGTGGACGAGGCATCGCTTTATGGAGTCAAGCAGCCAAGGGTTGGGCAGAGGGGGAAAGGTGACTTCGTGGTTGGGATTTGTCAAAGCCTGCAATGAGCAAACATGCATGGTTTGAGTATCACGCTCTCATATCTCTTCAGAGTGAGAGTGAGAGTGAGAGTGAGAGTGAGGGAGAGAGAAGAGAGAGAGATATATAGAGAGAGATGTATATAGAGAGAGAGAGAGAGAGAGAGAGAGAGAAAGCGAGAGAGAGAGAGAGAGAGAGAAAGCGAGAGAGAGAGATATATATATAGAGAGAGAGAGAGAGAGAAAGGAAGAGAGTGAGAGAGAAAGAGAGAGAGAGAGAGGAAGAGGTTAGAGGACGCCTTAGCAGAAAGAAAGAAAGAAAGAAAAGAAGTAAGAAAGGAAGAAGGAACAAAAAAGCATACGAGGATTTTTTGGAACGTTGGTAGGTGCGAAAGCGGTGTTTCTCCGTATGCCATTTGATAAAGTATGCACCCGAGAGACCATACATCCGATGCTCGGTGGATGCTACCTCCGTCATTGCTGACATCAGCATCCTCTGATAATTGGTTGCAAGCTACAGCTTCCGGAGACATGTAGTTGAGTGTGCCGGCCTGCAATAAAAGCACACATTTTCTCTCTCTCAAATTCTTGCAAAACTCAGCTTTTATCGCAGATTCTACTTCAGCTTCTCTATACCATTTTCAGATTTCTGGAGAGAGTGTTTTCTAGATAACAGGAAAACTGAGTTTTTCTGCCATTTCAACGTGCATATATAGCGACCTTAAAGCTAACCACACTCGTTTGAAAAGAGATTCCTCGTGAATAATTCATGAAGAGTTACATGCTAAACGTAGTCATGGAAATGAAGGCACTGAATGAGAGAGAGACAAACCTGCGATTCTCGTTGTTCGATCTCTGTTGCACCTTTTGGTATTGTTCGTGCAATTCCAAAGTCGATCAACTTCAGCTCGCCTTGCACGAGAAGGAAGTTGGCCGGTTTAAGGTCGCCATGGACTATGCGAGCTTCATGTATGGTATGCACAGCTTGCAGCATTTTCTGAGTCAATATACGCACTCAAGAAAAAGAATGAGGAGAGTATCAACTTTGAATGGACTTTATGCAGCGTTTCATCAGCCGATCGAGATAGTACTAAAATCCGTTATTGGCCATATCCTTAAAAAAAACATATTTTTAGCTTTTTTCTTTTGTCCTTAGGTCCTTTGTGACCACTTCCTCGTGGTTCCCCATGATGATTTTGTCCATGTACATTTGATGGCATCATCACCATCGTGAGATCAATGCCATATCCTCCCCCATTTTAAGTCTTTTATCATTGAGGGCACTTTCCTGAGCACATTACCTGCCAGTAAAACCGCAAGAAATTGTCGTCAATATGAAGACTTGCTTTGTCGACTTTAGGGCTCTGCACTCTCTGTAAAAGACTGGCGAGGTCAATCTCTCCAAACTCCAATACGAGGTAGATCAGACCGGACTGAGGGAGCACCTGCACAGCCGATCACAATGAATGGTTATTGATGAAAGGTCTTACAACAAAGGGGAACTGACTACATTCAAACCCGCTCAAATCAAGCATTTCAAAGAAGTTGTTTCAAGAATTCTAATGATACAGCTGAAGCTAAACACTTCGGGGAGGGTCTAGGCTTTAAGGATGTTTATTCTATTCTTGTATTGAAGAAAGTAATGCAGTTGACTACACACCTTCCTATCATCAGAGAACAATTTGGCAGCTGTTCCTCACCTGTGAATCGATCAGTTGAATAATGTTTTTTTGCCCTCGTAACCTCTCCAAGAAGTTAATCTCTTCCAGAAACCCTTGTGCTACCTTTGGACCTCTGCCAGACAGTCTGATTTGCTTCAAAGCGTAAACTTGCCGGTTGGGAGCAATCACTTTGTACACCTTCGAGCTTCCTCCTCTCCCAACCAATACAAGCTTCTGATAGACAACATTGTTCACTACCACTGCGTTTCCATCTGTTCTCGTTTGTGGGGTCTCAAGACTGCCCTCTCTACCGGCCATACAGCCCATTGGAGAGGGAGAGATCAGCTCGGCACATGCAAAAGCTTGCCTTTCAGGTATCGCTGAAAGCATTTCTACATTAACACATGTTTGACTAGGTTGAACAGAAGTTTCCGGTGGATTTGATGCTGTTGTGGCACTCTCAAACTCAGCTGCAATCCCCCTTCCAGAATCGTTCTCTAAAACATTTCCTTCTTCCGTAGACCTTACCCGTGTTGCATCTGCGGCTGCGTCTATCTGAATACTTTGTTCCTCTGAATGCTGTTGAATGTCCAAACTGTGAATGTTTTGAAGCTGCTCTGTGTTCGTTTCTTTGGGGGGAGAGGAAGGTCTAGATTCTGAATTCTCTGAATTAGGCATCAGAGCATCAGGAGAAGGGTCTTCCATTCTCAGAGCGGCCACTTCAGCAGCCGGCACTCGTCGTGCAGGTCCCGAAGACAGTTTGATTGCTGGAGAAATATGCACAAAGCTACGATTAGAGCTCCTTTCCGTAGCCACAAGGGGAAGTTTGCAAGGGGGTTACTTTCGTGAGAGTCGCTATTGTAAAAATCAAGCAATGAGAAGCGGCAACTGCAGACAGAGATGATAAGGAGATGGTCTTTCAAAGCATGATGCAGCACAATGCAAGAAACTAGGTCGTTGCCTTCATCAAGGAGGAGTGGAATTATCAACTTCTTCAGAAAAAAAGAGTAATCCAGCACTTTTTACTGAAGTTATTAGCTGTAATTGTACGTTTGTAGCATTCCCCTTCCAGCCAAATATGGAGAAGGAAATGAAAGGACTTCTATTTTGTTTAGTGCCTTACATCAGGATCACCTTCTTTCCCCTTTCCTTTTGATCGAAACTTCTGCTGGTATGACAAATGTACACATCGAGAAGGAAAATGCTAAGTGGCGTGCTGAACATCTGCCTTTCCTTTTACTATCAAAAGACTGCTGGGGCAATCGATGCCTCAGATTTGAGAAGCCAAACCGGCAACACTGTAAGGATGACTCACCAGCAAATTTTTTTCGTTTTTCTGAAGCTTGTCGTCTGGAGAGTCGAACTATGTTTCTTTCAATAACAAGCGGCTTAGTCTGTTGCCCCGAAAAGTAGTTCATCTGCGAAGAATTAACGGACATTATGGGTTCCTCCATAATCATAGCAGATGTCTCATCGAGCCTTGGAAAGATCCCTCCATGATCTGCTCCTATCTGCACGCTCTGTCCTTCTGCAATACTGTATGGAGCTGGCTGTACGGCCAGGGACTGCGCTTCTATGTCACGAACACGGCAATTACCTCCAGCCGTTCCAGACCTTCCTATCATATCCTTCATAATACCCCTTCCATTCTTATGCTGAAGAAATTTCTGCTCTGCTTCGCTAAGCCTCATGTCATCAGCTCGAAATGAGTCGCCCATGTCTCTCTCCAGCAAACTTCTGGTACTTGGAAATGCCTGCTCCTTCCCCTCCTCCAGCACCCTATTCATCTGGAAAACATTCTGCCTTTCAAAAATGGTTCCAAGTTCCCTATCCCTATTCAAAAATCTTTTCTCTACAGCTCCGCAATGACCTAATCCGCCTGTAAGCTCCCCTCCGTTAAAGTGCGCTGGCGCGAGCGGCCTATTTTGCCTTCTTCCAAGGCGAGAAGCGCTATTTAGGCTTCTCTCTCCGAGATTCTCCTTGTCGAACTCCGCCATGGCTTCCCACCTCCCTGTCGGGCCAGCAAAGAAACGATATGTGTGTGCGTGCGTGCCACGGAGAGAGAGCGAGAGAGAGAGAGAGAGAGAGAGAGAGAGAGAGAGAGAGAGAGAGAGTCGCCTTTCCCTCCACTTTCCCTTTAAACTCTAACGGCTAGTTCTTGACCTCTTGTTCCGTGCACCTAATTCCGTCCCGTGTTGAACAGCACGGGACCGGGATCCAACAGATCGGCCGTACAAGAACTTTTGTCGTCAAGCCTGTTCCATGCTGTGTCGTTCTACGCTGCTCCGTGCCGAGTAACAGCAAAGAGCGCCCCTTGGAGCCCCCCAGCCTTCCCTGGAGGTGCGGCTGGCGGGGCAGATTAGGGTTAGGGCTGCTGCAAGGTTAAGGTTAGGGTTAGGGTTAGGGCTTAAGGGGAGGGGAGGGGAGGGGAGCTTCTCTGCAGGATGGGCTATGGCGCCCTCCCGAGAGGAGGCGGAGGGGCGGGACTGCTCTCACACTCCTTCTCCCTGCGAGAGGCGCTGCAGGAGAAGGGGAAGGGGAAGGGGGGAGATTCTAGGGTTGCTCGGCCCTGCAGGAGGTCGGGACAGGGGGTGCCAATTGTCGTCCTCTCCACAGCAGCAGTGCCTTCTTCACGCGCTGTCAACGATGCCGCAGCTGCAGCCGCCATGGCGTTGAGTGTAGAGACAGCTGGCAGTAAGATTCATCAGAGTACTCTGCAGAGTCGGCAGGAGTGGGGGAACAGTCTTGCTTTGCAGGATGAATGCGAGGATTCCATGGATGGCTCCTCGCAGTTCCGGAAAAGCTTCGCTGAGCAGAGGAGTAGGGCACTGGGAGGCTTGGAGTCTCTGAGAAGGAGGGCTTATGGAGGGCAGAGTGAGGAGAGTGAAGAGGGAGAGGAGGGAAAACTTCAGGCGAAGGTTGAGCCACCTGCATCCAGCGTGGCGGAAGGAAAGGTGGGAGGTTCTAGTGGTTTAGGTGGGCTGAGCTATACCCTGGACCCGGACACACTTGCGGCCGGGGACTTAGTCGTACATTACAAGTATGGCGTTGCGAAATTTGTGAAATTCAAAAAGGAAGTTCCTGCTGGCAAAACTAAGCTTGTGAAGTATGTATACCTGCAATTTGCGGATGGTGAAGCTAAACTTTCAGCGAAGGAGGCGCGTAAGGTTCTCTACAAATTTGCAGTGTGAGCTTTTCTTCTATTTAAAGAAAACCCGTATCCCCGAGAATTATCAACTCTTCCTTTCTAGGACAAAACCCTTTCTCTGGGACCGTGACCGTCAATTATATCAACTCCCTCCTGCACTACTGGTATTCTGTGCACTGCCTTCCAGTTGCTCTGCTTGCTGCGGAACTCAAGAATCATGCGCTTTTTAAATGTTTGAATTTGTACAATTGGTGAGGCTGGACATTGATATTATGTAGCATGTGTGCGGGTGTGAATGGCTGCAGTGATTTTGACACTTCGCGCAAAGTGAGGCTGAGTAAGCTGAAGGACACATCGCAGTGGGAGAAAAGAAAATCAAAAGGACAGCAAGCTATTCGGAGGATGGTGGTGGAAATGATGGAGCTGCATGTCCAACGATTGAAGCAGACACGTCCCAGGTACTTGAAGGATGATGTGGCCATGGCGGAATTTGAAAGTTCGTTTTCCCACAAGCCGACTCCTGACCAACTGAAGGTAGGTGGGTTTACTGCAACGTTCAGATAGATTATCTGGAGAAAGTTTGCTTTCCTCTGTTTGCTGAACCAACTTCTATTCGAACTCTCACGAGTGAATCAACTTACTTCATGTTGTTCATATGTCTATGGTTGCATGCAGGCCTTCCAAGATGTGGAGGACGATATGACTGAACGAGACATTCCTATGGATCGACTCATCTGTGGAGATGTTGGTTTTGGAAAAACAGAGGTTGCAATGCGAGCCATTTTCCATGCAATCCTTAATAAGCGGCAGGTCATGGTCCTTGCACCGACCACTGTCTTAGCCAAACAGCACTTCAACGTCATCTCCTCACGATTCAGGAGATATTCTCACGTCCGTGTCGGCCTGTTGAGCCGCTTCCAGGTGGCTCTCTCCCTCCCTCTCTCTCTTTCCCCCCCTCTCTCTACCCTCTCTCTCTCTCTCCCCCTTTTTCGCTCTCTCTCTCACGCACTTTCTCAAAGCCAGTTCATAGTTACGTAAGTTAATGGCCAGAGTCCAACTTTTTCGTGTTTGAAGCAAACGTACGATTCTCGTGTAATTTTGGAACTCAAGACAGATATATTTGGCGTAGGTTGAATTTGACTGTTGATTAATTCACTTTTCTTTTCAGTATTTACGTGCTGGGAATTCTCGCTTGGTTTACAAGCTGGGATATGGAACGATGCAGATCGTTGAGATGTTAGTCATGGTTAACATAGTTGGAGTCTATATACCTACAATATAATGTCCATTGCAAGATAGATAGGTTTTGAATCCTCCTCACTTTCCAACTACAAAAAGACAAAATCCTTCTGTCCATTGTTATCATGGTGGCACTTTGTTGTAGGCAGAATTACTGATTGGCATTGTCCATTGCTTGTGTGGTGCAGAAAGAGGTTGAAAAGAAGGAGATATGGGAGGGTATAAGGGATGGCAGTCTGGACATTGTAGTGGGCACACATGCCTTACTTGGTAGCCGCATTCAATATCACAATCTTGGCTTACTCATTGTTGATGAGGAACAGGTTTGTGCCTACCTTATTCGTGTATTATGTTTAGGTTTATACTCTTTTCATGTATTTTTGCCCTTGTGGCGTAACCTCTCTCTCTCCTTATCCGTCTTCTCTCTTCCTACAAAGCTTCTCCTTTCGTTGTTGCCGGGAGAGATTGACTTCCGTTATGTTTCCCTTTTTCTTTTCAGAGATTTGGAGTTCGCCAAAAAGAGCAAATCACGGCTCTCAAATCGACCGTTGATGTGCTCATTCTCTCTGCGACCCCTATTCCTCGCACTCTTTACATGGCCCTTAACGGCTTCAGAGATGCAAGGTGATGAATGTGGGAAAACACACATCACATCTTCTTTACTTCTTCTCTAATCTTTTGTGAATCATATGACACATATCTTGAAGATGAGGTGGCAAAGTGATGAGAGCGATGGCACGCACACACACGCGGAGCGAGAGAAAGAGAGGGAGAGAGAGAGAGAGAGATAGCTCAGAACTGCGGCATCACATTGATGTTTTTTTTTTTTTTTTTTTTTTGGGCAGCCTCATCTTAACTCCCCCACCAGAAAGGCGACCTATTGTGACTCACGTTACCGAGTTGGACGGAAAAGTAGTGCAGGATGCAATTAGTGCTGAGTTGGCTCGAGGTGGGCAGGTGTTCTATGTGATGCCAAGGATTCAAGGTAAGAATTGCATGGAAACTCAAACTGAGAAGTACGGGCAGGATTAGGAACATTGTCTCTCCAGTCTCAACTTACGAGAACAAACTTAAGAGTACAATCGATGTCCTTTTGCCTTTCCTAATCACTTGAATGCATTCGATTTTTTGGAATTCTTCGACTCCTTTTCTAAACCACCTTCTCCCCCTATCCTCGCCCTCCCTCTCCCTCTCCCTTTCCCTGTTCTTTCTCTTTTTTTTTGCTGATTTTACTGATGTTGGGGGTGCGTGTAGGATTGGAGGAGAAGTGGGAGATGCTGACGAAGATATTTCCCGACTCGTCGTTTGACGTGGCGCATGGGCAGGTGCCCTTGTACGGTCCTTTTCTGCTGAAAGAGAGAAAAATTTCACCTCCTGAAAAGGCAGCAATGTAAATCAGTGTGCTTGGCTGAAGGGGAAAAGAAGTTGAACCGAGAGAGAGAGAGAGAGAGAGAGAGAGAGTGAGTGAGTGAGAGAGAGTGAGCGAGAGAGAGAAAGAGAGAGAGAGAGAGAGAGAGAGAGAGAGAGAGAGAGAGAGAGAGAGAGAGAGAGAGAGAGAGAGAGAGAGAGAGAGAGAGAGAGAGAGATTGTGGATTGATTGAGAGGGATTGTGGTAGCATTGGCTCGTCAAGGAAATCTCCCTTTGTGTCCTTAGATCTGTCGTATTTGAATAACAAATTCAAGCTGTTTGACCAGCAAAATGCAGCAAAACAATGAAAGCAAGGCAGCAAGCTTATGTTGCAAAAAATGTGTTGTCATCACCTTGAAGATGTGCAACTGTTTCATTGAAGTGATGATTCTCTGCAAGTTGGGCCGAAAGGAATTGTGAAATGGAAGAAAAGGAAAGAACTGTAAAGGAAATAGAATCAGCCCAAAAACCTGGCGACCTGATCACCCTATCTGCATTCTCCTCTACTCTCTCTCTCTCTCGCTCTCCTCTCTCTCCCTCTTTCTCAACCTCTCTCTCTCTCACGCACTCTCTCTCCTTTTCTCGCTCTCTCTCTCCCTCTCTTGCAGCAAAGTCCTGATGAGCTGGAGGACGCCATGGATCGATTTCTTGAAGGGTCGACTCATGTGCTGCTTTGTACAAGCATCATAGAAAGTGGAATCGACATCAGCAGCTGCAACACAATCATCATTGAAGATGTGCATCTTTTTGGACTGGCCCAACTTTATCAGGTGAAGTGGAAAGAGGATAGTGAGGGCTGCATTCACCCCCTTTTGCAATACTTCCAATGCAGGACCATACAGCTTTTGAAATTTATATTGAAATGAAATCTTCTATTGGAAATGCAGCTGAGGGGGCGAGTTGGAAGGTCGGACCAAGAAGCTCATGCATTTCTGCTTCATCCACCAAAAGATTCACTCTCTGCGGATGCGAAGGTGGGTCATACTGCACCCTTATCAGCGATTACGTAACTTAATTTGGTTAGTTAGTAACTTAGTTAAGTTAGTAAGGTGACTTGTAGTAAGGCTTTGACCTCGTGCTTTGGCTTTGACCTTGACTTGGTCAACTTTGTCAAGGCAATTTGACAGTTCAATGATTGGAGGAGCAACCTCTTAGGAGGCTTTCTTATCCAATGCAAATCGGTTGATTTTATACAATAATGTGAATGTCAGCCTAATGTAAATTTGCTGGTGGGTTTGAACGTAATAACCTGTGGTTGCAGTTGGTTGTTCCTTGTTGAATTTTATTTGTTTTTTAGATTCGCTACGCTTTACATGAGACACGTTTCTCATGTGGGTCAGAAAATGCTCCCTTTGAGAATCAGTTGGTATCGCTCGGTCCTCAGTTAATACTCGCTTTTTTTGCAGCTAGTTTTAAGTTTTAGTTTTAGTTTTAGTTTTCTGAAGGTCTAACTCAGAAACCTTTCCATGTATTTTCTAAGTGATATCATTTTCTGATATGCCTTTCTTCGTGTAATTTCGGATTCTGTAAGCAGAAACGTTTGGCTGCATTAGAGGAGTTTGCCGGCCTTGGTCAGGGCTTCCAGTTGGCAGAGCGAGATATGGCAATTCGGGGAGTGGGAAACTTATTTGGAGAAAAGCAGAGTGGAGAAACGGCTCAAATTGGACTCAATCTCTACATGCAAATGCTGCATGAAACCCTATTAAAGGTAGCCGGCTGCAAATTGCAAAGCAGTAAAGCCCTGATTGAAGAAAATCATTTTTTTTTTTTTTTCCTTGGTCTGAAAATTGAGCTGAAACTGTAGGAGTTTTGATAGTTCTTGTGACTGTTTCCATTTTCGTATGCCTCTCTTTCTTATCTTTGTAGGAGACACGGAAATGCTTAGGATAAATAATGCTTTGTTTCGCACACTTCCTTCCCTTAGTTCAACCTTGACCGAGTTTTTAACCATTGCAGGGATGAATATATATTGAAATGTTATTTTGATCATTTTTTTCTGTGAGGGGCGGGTTTAGGTCGAGGAGCAGCGGTTGCCTCGTGTTGATTTTGCTGATGTCAAGGTGCGTAATCTGATGTGCTCTAAACCATACTCCAAACGTGCCGAGTCTAGGGGCACCTTGTCCTCTCAATATTCCGTACTTGTCAAAGACTCCGAATCTGAATCTGAATCTGAATCTGAATCTGAATCTTTGTCGGTTTGGCTACTGAATGTATTGAGTACTGTATTGGCTCCCAGAGGATGAAGCCAAGGGGAAAATTTTATCCCTCTCCCGCATTCGTCTCCCTCATTCGTCTCCCTCATTCGTCTCCCTCATTTGTCTGCATTTCTTTCATCATCTTGTGTCTGAGCTTTCAAAGGCCCTTCCTATCTCTCCTTGTTTACCGGTATAACCGACAAAAACGAGAGTTCTGAATGCTTTTTTTCCTTTCTAAAAGTTGTGTTGGGGTTATGGGAGGGTGCAGTTGGACGTGGAGGTGGAGAGTTACATCCCTCGTGAGTATGTCCCGTCTGCTGAAGTGAGGGAGAAGCTGCTCCACGATGCAGAAACTGCGGCGGAAGAAGGGATGGCCCATCTGCTATCCTTCACTGACAAGCTTCGCGATACTCACGGGGAGGAGCCTCCCTCTGTCGAGGTAGGTGAAGGAGTGAAGGCAGAGAGAGGGAAGGAGAGAGAGAGAGAGTGAAAGAAAGAAAGAACGAAAGAAAGAGAAAGAGAAAGAGAGAGAGAAAGAGAAAGAGAAAGAGAAAGAGAAAGAGAAAGAGAAAGAGAAAGAGAAAGAGAAAGACAAAGAGAAAGAGAAAGAGAAAGAGAAAGAGAAAGAGAAAGAGAAAGAGAAAGAGAAAGAGAAAGAGAAAAGAGAAAGAGAGAGAAAGAGAAAGAGAAAGAGAAAGAGAAAGAGAAAGAGAAAGAGAAAGAGAAAGAGAAAGAGAAAGAGAGAAAGAGAAAGAGAAAGAGAAAGAGAAAGAGAAAGAGAAAGAGAAAGAGAAAGAGAAAGAGAAAGAGAAAGAGAAAGAGAAAGAGAGAAAGAGAAAGAGAAAGAGAAAGAGAAAGAGAAAGAGAGAAAGAGAAAGAGAAAGAGAAAGAGAAAGAGAAAGAGAAAGAGAGAGAAAGAGAAAGAGAAAGAGAAAGAGAAAGAGAAAGAGAAAGAGAAAGAGAAAGAAAGAGAAAGAGAAAGAGAAAGAGAAAGAGAAAGAGAAAGAGAAAGAAAGAGAAAGAGAAAGAGAAAGAGAAAGAGAAAGAGAAAGAGAAAGAGAAAGAGAAAGAGAAAGAGAAAGAGAAAGAGAAAGAGAAAGAGAGAAAGAGAAAGAGAAAGAGAAAGAGAAAGAGAAAGAGAAAGAGAAAGAGAAAGAAAGAGAAAGAGAAAGAGAGAAAGAGAAAGAGAAAGAGAAAGAGAAAGAGAAAGAGAAAGAGAAAGAGAAAGAGAAAGAGAAAGAGAAAGAGAAAGAGAAAGAGAAAGAGAAAGAGAAAGAGAAAGAGAAAGAGAAAGAGAAAGAGAAAGAGAAAGAGAAAGAGAAAGAGAAAGAGAAAGAGAAAGAGAAAGAGAAAGAGAAAGAGGAGAAAAGAGAAAGAGAAAGAGAAAAGAGAAAGAGAAAGAGAAAGAGAAAGAGAACGAGAACGAGAAAGAGAAAGAGAGAGCCATGTATGGAAATTGACGAGCTTTACAGTCTTGGTAGATCCAAAATTGGCAGTATAGCATCTAGTCAAATGACAGGGTTCGGTTTGTTAGTCATAGCAAAATGACTAAGTAGCTCATGTTTTTCACTCTGACATGTGCAGACCCTCCTTAAGACACTTTACGTTCGGAGAATAGCTGCAGACTTGGGCATTCATAGGATCTACATTAGGGATCGGCAGCACATCGTCTTTGCGTCAGCCATGAGCAAGTCAATATATGAGATGCTGCGGGACTCCATCGAGAATGACGTCATGAGAAACTCCATGACCTTCACTCCGGGACGAATAGAGGTGGGCGGAGTCCTCCGTGACGTAAAAACCCTAAAAACCCCAAAATCTGAACAGGCGTCCTATGTGTTCTTGACCGTCGTTTGTTTGCCGTAGAACATGCATCATACAAGGCTCCACTTGGTAGTTCAGTGATAACGGCGGATTCTCCATAGCGAATATTGGAAAATAAAGGCGAAGCATTCTCAGAAGTATATAAGTTTTTCTCTTTTGGGGGGGCGGTGGGGACGCAGATATTAGGCCTGATAGAGCTCTCTCCTCACCGTCTTCTTGAACGGATTTTCCGCTGTTTGATCGACATACGCAAAGGTGTGCCCTTATTTATTAAGTACATGTAACATAGCCGCGCCTAATCACTTATTTTTTGGCTCTGCTCAAGGAGCCTTCGCAAGGGAAAAAAAGGGAGATTTAGGAGCACCAAATTGTTGCCGAACCCGATTGTCCTCGGTCGAAACAAAGGTAGAGTTGATATAGCACTCACTTTGGTCTCCTTAGAGATCTCCCATTGTAACTTTTTCATCGCCATTGATGAGCCTCTCTTGGAGGTCGCTTGGAGCCTTGGACTCTTGTGTTTTGAAGCGGGGTAAAAGTGCCAATTACTTTTTGGTTGTTTGTCGATGGGGGCCTTTCTTGAGTGTGAAACTTTAATTGGAACTTTGTATTCTGGAAACCATGTCCTCATGTATCGATAAGGGTTGCATGCTCGAGGTATGTACTCTTTCATGTGTGCAGACAGTTAAGGGCCTCTCCATTGTTGCAAACTATGGTCATCCCTCTGTAGCATCATGCATGAGAGAGAGAGAGCATCTTCCATCGCCACAGGTACAATTTCGATAGTCGAGCATCTTTCAATGGCGATTGGCCATGCTTGCACAGTTCTGTATGTGGCGAGTCGCTATCTGAAGATGTTCGGCTACATGCTGCTTTTGTCCATGTACATCTGATGGCCTCGCCATCGTGAGATCAATGCCACACCCCTTTCCCTTCGTGGGGCATGCATGGCCATGTGCATGTGTGCTCATGCCTGCCTATGTGCGTCAGCACATTCATATGCATGTCACGGATGTATCCGTGAAAGTACTCACTAATGTTCACAGCCCCTCGTCTCCGACATCCCATGGACGACTTGCCTCTTTTACTCTCTGTTTTCTCTTCCATGCTTTCATCGCTAAGGTTTCTTATTCAAATGTCAGAAACCAGAAAAGAAAAGGGGAGGCGGGGAGGGGGGGATGATTCACAGGGGTCCAACACCATCTTCCGTTATCTAAAAGATTATAATGTATGACAAGATCCCTAAAGGAACGAAAAATGGGAATGTTTATGATATGATGAGACGTCACATTGCTCAATTGGAGCTCCTGTGCTCACATTCTATAAAGTAAGGTCATGAAAAATATAAAGAGAAAATTTCTTCATAAATCGACATAATATTCCAAATATTTCCGACAAAAAGCCTAAACCGTACACCGTAACCTTGAAATAACGTAAGGACTTAATGGACTTCATAAGCGAAGCCTTTGCAGTATTATGCAGAATCACTACTTTTGTACAATAAAGCTCCCTTGCAAAAGATCATCCCATTGACTATAGGAGCCCACCGCTTGCACCCTATCTTTTACAACCTCTAGCAGGCATTAAGCATCCTCTACCAAATGAATTATGTACAGCCAACCCTAATTTACGCTATTGATAGCCTTATCGCGCAATTTGAAAAATATAAACAGTTAAAAACTTCACCTGCTGAAGGATGAAAAAAGCCAAAAAGGTGCCAAAATGCTGCGATTTCACGATTCAGGTCGATCACAGGTTCACTTCATCTGTCCTCGCATCATCCACCGTACCAATAAATGCGTAAGTTAAGGTGGCGGCCCTTTCCTTTCACCACTCCATAAGAAACCACTTTTTGCCTTTGCACTTTCATTTAGATTGTTTTTGTTAAAGGTACTATTCATCCTTTCTGTAAAGCAACGGAGCGAGCGAGAGCGAGAGAGGAGGAGAGGGAGATGGAGAGGGGGAAAGGGGGAGAGGAACGCAGGCAAGTGGGGGCAGAGAGAGGGAGAGGGGGGTGGGGGGAGGGGGCTGGTCATGAACGTCTCGGAAAAATGCAGATCGCCCCGACCCTGACTAGTCCCCTACATGACTTAAAAGTATTACATAACATCAAGGGACCAATCCACACAAGCATTTCCTTGCTATTACGAAGTCGTACACTCACATGATTTAGATTTGTCGCAGTCCGTTCTTCCACATTTACAGCTCGCGCAAAGTTGGCTGCTGTTTCACTCACTTCCCAGTCACCCTCTTCATCTTCTTCACACTCATCATCATCTTCATCATCACTGCTCTCATCCGACAATGCAGGTACTAAAGTCGGTGCCTCTGTTTCCCACAATCTTGCCCAGTCTATACCCTTGAAGAAGGGGTGGTTCTTTAATTCCTTGTGACCATTGAGCCCATCCCCAAGTCTCTTTTTCGGATCCATATCCTGCGGGAAAGAACGACCCCTTATCTTTCTCAGAATACACGACGATGCTCCTCACCCTCCACTTGCATTTCGCCTCGCATTTCTCCTCCCCCCTCTCACTTTTTACCGTCTACTCGCATCATTCCGACGAAAACAGAATTACTCAACCTTCACAGCCTTACAACATCCTCATTTACTGGTAGTTCTACACTTTGCTTACCAATAACTGGTTAACAAGGCTCCGCGCTTCTGGAGGGAAATGGTCCGGGATCGTGAAGTCGCGAGCTATGACTTTTTGGAAACAAAGATATTCACTGGCTGCCCTAAATGGAGGGCGCCCCTCCAGCATGAAGTAGATCACACAGCCCAATGCCCACAAGTCCGCTCTGCAGACAGAGCATTTCTTTGGTTTGTTTACAAGGGAGAAATGTTGCATTTCCCATAATAAAGTATCTGGGCAATTCACGTCAGAGCAGAAATACTATGTATGTTACCAAGACATTAGCAAGACATTGCTTCAGAATGGAGAATTTTAGTTGACTGAGGGAGAAAATGGGTGGTGTGGCTGTCAAGTAACGGGTGTGGTAATAGCATATACGAGTTAAGGTTGGGAGCATAGCCTCACCCGATAGTGACAGGTTGGCTGTTGAGAACTTCGGGAGATACATATTCCGCAGTGCCGACAAATGAACAGTTGCGATCGTCTGAAAAGAGAGAAAAAAAAATAGGAAGAAAAGGGTAAGGAAAGGCATACAACTGCAGAAAAAGCGAAAAAAACCGCAGTGGTAATCATTAGTAAGGCAAGAACGGGATAGCGATAACATAATTGACCAGAACATATGCCAGATAATATGGTAGCTAGTTAGAAAAACTGCTTTACTTTGAAAAATGGAATGACGAGTACCTGAGACCATGACGGAGCATGCTAGGGAGCAATGCAGTTTTAACAATTGGCTTTTAATTGGCGTACATATAATTCTATATACATTTCTCTATGAGACCTCAATAGGAGAGTTCCGGCAAGTGACACAGAAGGTGAATAATAGCAGATAGACTTGTGCTTATTCGGGTGGGCAAAAGCATATTAATATGCAAGGCTATGGAGAGTAAAGTGAACGCATCAAACTGAAGGCAAAGCAACCGAACCTTGCAGGTTGTCAAAGCTACTGCCATCCAAGGGCTGGAGAAGTTTCGCGCTTCCAAAATCGATCAACTTAATGTGTCCTGCCTCTGTCAAAAGGAGATTTTCTGGCTGCATAAAAAGGACGAGAAAGGCCTCAGAATATAAGAGAAATGTGTGGAGGATAGTCCGAGGACAGAAAAAGCAAAAACACGAATCAAGACGGGAAAGAAACGGGGACATGTGTATGTGCCAGTTCAAGAAAAGTCAGCCATATCCAAGATTACCGTAGTTCTGATATCAAAGCATTAGCCCAAATCAATGAAATGACTGAATATGCCATCCTGAACGTTTTGTGCGCCGGATTCTCGCAAACTTCCAGCAGCTTGCAATCAAGAAAGTTCCCACCTTAAGGTCACGATGGATAATTCCCTTATTGTGAATGTATTCAAGGGTATCAAGGATCTCTGCAGCGTAGAACTGCGCATCCTCGAATGGCATACGGCCTCTCTGCAACAGCATGTATTTGTAATTGTTTAGGCTTCATAGATATGTGGTAAGCAATCACAGGATAGGCAGAAGTATGAAGGAGTTCACAGTAGAGGATTCAGTGACGAGAGATGTTCGAAGCAAATACCCATATTGAATGACATTCAATTACCTCTGAACTTTTTTCGTAAGAGTATTGTATCTGGTGCTTTGCAGCGCTTACCATACAATGATTTATGATATATCATGAAATTACTTATCTTCGGCAAGATCTCTTGATCTACTGTCACAATGACTCTGGTCGTGCCTTGTCTAAAAAAAAATAATAATAATACGATAGAGAAGAAAAGGGTATAAGAAAGCTTAGGTCTTACCTCCTTGATTTGGTGAAAGAGCTCTCCACCATGGCAGCACTCTAGCCCCATGTCTGCAGTAGGGAAAACATACAAGATGGACGCTTAAGAACTGCTATGATTGAACCAACCAGGTAAGCATATTGATCTGAGGAACAATAGAAATACAGTTTATCAAATGCAGACCTGGAAGTCATGCAAGCCTCAAGGATAAGGAAATTACAAAGAGAGCGTTCATCTTGAAATGTGAAGTGGAGGCGGATGATGCCAAGGTGGTCTGTATTGTCCAGGATAAGCCGTTCCAATTTCACGTATTCAACCTTCCTTTCGCGAACAATGTGGCGCTTATCCATGACTTTCAGGGCGAACTCTTTGCCTGTCCGCTTGAAAGTTGCAGCGACCACCTGCAATTACCGTTCTTCGCTGGGGACGGTGAAGGTGGGCCACAAGTGTTCTACACTGATGAATTGAGCCCATCGACGTGTTATGCATAATGGAATGATTTGTTCAGGAATAGTGAAGTTGCTTTACACCTAGTATAGCAAATGGCATGGATGCTCTTCCAACCAATGACTGAAGAATGCGGGCTTCTTACTACTAACTTAAGGGAAACCACTCAACGGTAACTTCAAGACAACCACGCATCCCAATGAGGACGCGACATATGAGGAAAAAAAAAAGTACTATTCATTTGCAGCAATTTTTCCTGCAAGTGGATAGAAAGACAGCTGTTGAAAGCCTTTTCGCAGTCGCCGAACAAATGCACAAGCAGTACTGCTGTTAAAGATATGTGAGGAGTTGTTTGTATCCTATACCTGATATGAGATTGTTCAAATCAATTAAATGGTTCGAGTAAGAAGAAAATGTGAAACAACTCGACAACGTTTTCATCACAAGAAGGACTCACCTTTGAAAAAGAACCCATTCCAAGGAGCCTTCCATAGGAAAAATCACGCGCTCTCCTCGGAGCCTGCTGCTCCATGTTTCCGCTTAAGTCTTCCTTCCCTTTTTTCCCATCGCTCTCATTCCTCTCAGCTGTATCTGCGTTTACAGCCATGCTGACGCTGTCATCCGAGGGCATCACTCTCCGCTACAAATTATATAGCGATTCTGAATGCAGAAACCCCCTCTCTCCTGATGCTTTGGGTATCCAAACGACAGGCTTCACTGCACTGCAATGTGCAGAATGTGATGCAGCTGAGAGCAGAGCAGCATATATTGTCCCACAAATACCGCAGCGACTGAAAAGAAAGGAATATTTACCTGTATGCATGTGCATCTATCTACTTCCTAACAAGCTGCGAGTGCAAACTGCACTGTTTTCAGAACTCAGAACTCAGAATTCTGAGCTCAGAGCTCAGAGAGAAAGAAGTGGGAGCACAATATCTGCACCCCTCCGTGGCAAACAATGCTCGAGCACACCCAATGACGATCCGTCACGTGTCCCTCGAGTGCTTACGTGGTGTGCCCCCATTGGTCCTGAAATGGTCCGAGGCCCCAAAAGGGGAGCGGGTACTTAACGACTTACCGCTCGCGTAAGTACCGGTCCGTACGTACACCTGTACGAAAGTCCGAGGGAATGTGTACGGCACGTACGGAAGTGGCAAGCGGCGGACGAAAGGGGACGATTCGTGACCGTCCGATCACAGGGAATCAAGGATCTACAGATTTTGCGGGGATCTGATTTAGGGTTTTTAGGGTTTGAAACCCTAAAAGTCTGATTATCCGGTATGTGGACTGCAAAAATAGGGGGAGTCGGACCTTGACCATCGCCAAATCAATTTCGTAAGCCTGTCAGGCGATTTAAGCATTGGCTAGGTACGCATTTCGGTACGGCTGTGTACGGCGGAGCCGCGGATCCCGACGCGGAATTCGTACACGAAAGAAGTGACTTTTAGTAAAAGGAATTCGGGAATTTCGTAAGCGATGGTCAAGGTCTGACTCCCCCTAATCAAAGAAAAACATTTTTGCAAAAAAAACACATGGAACCAATCAAAGTTCGAAATGTGTTCGTATAGTCAAATTATTGCTTAGAGGGTAGACTCTGATTGGTCGATGTAAACTGACAATTGATGAATTGAGCCGGAATGTGCGCGTTGCTCAATGGTTGAACTGGTAGTGGATCAGAAATTGACATTTGTTTTGCGTGGATCCTACGACAGGGGCAATGATCAGAAGTCTAGCATAGAACCAATATACTGGACGACGCAGAAGATGATCCTTGATTGCACGTTGCATGATACGGATTCTGTTTCAGGGAGACAATTTTAATTGTGGAGATCAACTCGGTTCAAAGAAAGCTTCTGGAAGGCTTTGGCGAAAAAGTGTTTGGAAGTTTGGGACTCGCCCTTGCGCCTTCGAAGGGCCCATTGCAAAATTACTCGAATAAACCCAATGGCGGTGCGCCACGTGACGAAGTTCCAGACGTGGCGAGTTTCGATTGGAAGATTCTCGAAGTTCAAGCAATAGCGAAGGCCCTAACAGGGAGAGAGAAACGTAGAGAGGCAACGGGAGAGAGGGAGTGGGAGCGGGAGCGGGAGAGGAGGGAAAGGGAGAGAGGGAGTGAGCAGGAAGAAGCGCGGAAAGAGACGAAGGGAAAGAGGGAGGAGGGAGAGGGAAGAAGCGCAGATAGAGAAGAAGGGAAAAATTGGAGGGAGATTGCGGCTTGAGGAAGTGCTTCTCAACGGCGCGGATCTTTGGTTTCTTCAAGAATTCGCAAGTAAAGCTTAATACCGGCCGCGAGGTCTTGCAAGGAGAGTGGTTTGAGAAGTAGCACCTTTCAGCCATGGCTGCTACCAGTAGTAACTGGGAGTCCATTCTCAAGTGGAGCTTGTCGCAGTCAGATGGGTCGGGGCCGGCGCGCCAAATCAGGTGCGCAATTGAGGGGATTGGTAGGGCAGCCAGAAGGCTTTGAGCTTCATTTCCTGCTGCAGACGCATGATGCCGTTCTTTTTTTGTTCTTAAAATGAAGGGAGGGTAACATTTCAGAGTCTGTTTCGTAGAAAGGCGCACATATGGTTGTATATGACAGTAAATATGATTTTTTCTTTGTTATTTCTGTAAAGGAAAAAAAAAAAAATACAACACGTTTTAAGAGTACTGTGGTAGCCAGACCTCTACATACTTGCACATCAACAATAACTGGAAGCAGTGGATGATTGGACGAGATGCACGATAGAAAGGAGGAAGCTAAGTGATCAAGTGCTGACATGGTATTCTCATTGAAGCAGTGAGGAAGAAAGGAGATGGTTCCAAGAGGCAGTAATGGGCAGCCAAGTGGACGTTATTAAGCGCATGAAGGAGATTTCAACAGTGATGCAATTGAATGAGCAGCAGCTGCAGGACAACGGAGTTACTGTGGAGGAGCTGGAAGGTGATTCGCAGGACCATACCCCATTTGTTCACAAAGAGCAACTTTTTTGAGCTTCATAAGAAATTGGAGCCTTTGTAGAATTAGAGCAACTGGGTTGGTTACAAGAGCAAAGCGCTTTAAAGGAAGTATCGATCTTGGTTGCATAGCTATCAGAACTGACAAGCAATAGCTTGACATGTCTTTCATTCTTTCTCGGCTCCTGGAGATTGAAGCATGTGCTCTGGTTGTTTCCTGTTTCTCTAAGTCTTTGTAACGTTTACCTAAAGAAGCTACTGTAGTTGATTCTGCCTATATGGTACATTCTGATATAGGGAATAAATGCGTAGGCGCAAAAGTAAATGGTCAAACTCTTGTTTTCGCAAAGGGGTTGAGATGATGAGATGATGAGATGATGAGATGATGATATAGAAGACGTTTTGATGGCTTGTTTTTCAGGGTCGTGTGATGGTAGTTTTATATTACAACCCGCGAGAAGGGTTTGAAAAGGGATGAAGATTGGAATAGTATTGAATTTGGGACTGTTTTGCGTTGTAGAAAAATTGTTTGCTCAATCTCTTGGCGAAGACTTCGAAAATTATTTTCTGAAGTTGTTCTAAAGTTCATTGTTCCGCTGTATGTGATGCAGGTGTGTTGGAGGAGCTGCAGGAGCATGTGGAATCCATTGACATGGCCAATGGTTAGATTTCTCTCTCATTTCCTTTTTCTTCCATGCTATCCATGGATCTTGCTTTACCGCATCCCTAACCTCTGCCCATTATATGCTGAAATCAATCACATTTGATGCCGGACACTGTTACCTTTTTGCTGCAGATTTGCAGGCCATTGGCGGACTTCTGCCTCTGCTCGAGTACCTTAAGAGCCCGCATGCCTCGCTGCGATCACGGGCTGCTGAGGTGGTGACCACTGTGGTGCAAAACAACCCCAGAAGTCAGGAAAATGTGATGAACGCCGGGGGCCTTCCACTGTTGTTACAGAATTTCACTTCTGATTCAGATGTTTTAGTTCGAACAAAAGCTCTGGGAGCAATATCATGTAAGTTGCTATTTTCTTCCAACATAGGGAGTTGGCGGCTGAATTTTGCGGCTGACCAGGCAAATGTACCTGCATTTCGTTTCCTGGGGAGTTGTTGCTCGTCCAGTTCTGAATGCCTGTGATGTCTCTCGTGCTTGCAGCTTTGATTAGACATAATAAGGCGGGAACCGACGAGTTTCGAAAAGCTGGCGGTTTCCTGACGTTGAAGGAAGCTCTTAAGAGTGATGAACCGCGATTTCAAAGGTGAGTTCCTGCATTGTATATTCTGTTACATTCAGTAAATGCAGCAGCAATTTCAGCCACCTGTTACAATGTATGCATTAGCACCCGAGGTTCGAGGCTTGAATGGTAGAATAAGCTGTTGCTCGAAGCATTTCCAATTTTGAAGCTTGATCTAGTCACAAATCAGTGTAGACAAATAAATCTCGGCATACATGAACCTTCTGGTTTCTGGTCTATGTTATGCCATAGTTCATCATTTGCTGGATGTTTTGTATCGCTATGCCACTGATTCGACTTAGACTCAAAGCGGCGGACAATATGTATGTTCAAGAATCTCTCTTTTTGACCTCTATTTGTGTGTGCTTCTCCATTCAGGAAAGCTCTGTATGTGCTGCACTACCTGATGCAAGAAAATCCGTCCGATCATAAAACAGCTCTGGAGGTCGGGTATGGGTCCATCCTTACCACACTAGCGACAAGCGCAGATGCAGATGTGAGGCAGGCAGCACTCCATGCCTTGGTAGAAATGGCCGTCCGAGGGCCGGAAGAGGTGGAAGAGCTCACTCGACCTCGGGAAGATGCAGCAGAAACGTTGAAAGATGTGCTCAACCGGAGAATGGAGGCGTTGAAGACTTTGGAGGGAAATGACATAGAATATTTCATGGACGAGAGGAACCTTCTAGATGAGCTCTGGGATCGGTGCTTTGGAAAAAGGAGAAGTACAAGTGAAGCTGTGAGAGGTGTACGTGAGGGAGAGAGGGGGAGTGTGGAGGAGAATTCTCAGTTGGGTTCGTCGAACACGGTGAGGGGATTAGGGGCTGCATTGGCTCCTGCTGTGGGGAGTTCACATACTCCGGTCTTGTTGTTAGGAGGTCCTACCTCGTCAGCTTCTCCTGCACCTGGAGGTGGACAGAGAGAGGCATGAACTTGCAAACCAGGAACGGTTGAGAAAGGGAGTTGACTGGAAAACGTATGTGAAAATAAGAGCAAAACTCCATTGTAGTATGGCGTCGGACAATACTGACGCTGTTTCCTTTCACTTTTGCAACTCTTGCCGTGCCGATGTAGGCAGTTAGCACAACGACCAGCTTCCAGCATGGATGTATGATGATGCGCATGATTTTCGTAGTTTGCATATCGCTGGATGATTTTGTAGCTGAAGGCAATTTCAAACTTATATGTGGCTTGGTTTCCGGACGCCATAACCAAAAACTAGTTGCGATAAACTGTGTACCCATGGTTTAAAATTGCCGACGAACGTATCATATGGTTTATAGTTCGTGTTGCGCTTTCTTCACCTGCACACAACCTGAACGCTCCAAATCGGCTTTGCACTACTTCTGCACGACAAGGACGTCAACACGGAAAAGACGACGTTGAACCATGAAGAACTACAACAGCATCAATGAACAATGAACAATGAACAATAGGGGGTGTCAGACTTAACGAAATCTTACGAACAAAAAAGTTTTGTAAGTACTCCGCCGCACCAGGATTGCGATGTCACCGAAGTACTCGTTCTGGTCGCAAACTTACGAACAATTTTTAGGTCTGACACCCCTAATGAACAATGAACATCGCTCCATGAACACTCTGTGAGCCTCCGTCCACGCTTTGTTTAAAGGGAACATTTTCTGCCGCCAAACTCTGCAGAACAGGTAGCATAGCACCAGCCTGTAGCTCCCTACGGAGAATTCGACCGTTGGATGGCCGCGTGCGAGATTGCGAGAAAATGGGCCGTTGGATACGCCACATGGACGATTCAGTTCCAGGGCAGAGTCGGAAGTCTTTGTCCCTTCAACTTCTGCCTTTCTCGCTTCTCCTCTCTCTCCTCTAGCCATGGCGGACGCGGCCCGGCTTCTGAACGACTATTGTTCAGCTCTCGCCAGCGCTTTCTCGCTTCAGGACGGCGTGTCGTTGGCGCGCCTGATCTCGCTCAGCGGCTCGGAGGGCTATCGGAGGGCCGTTGCCGAGTCTTTGGATGCAGGAAAGGTAAAGACCAGCTTCTGCAACTCCTGAGTGGTGCCTGGTTGAGGCATTGGAGGAGCGATATTAGGCGAGTGGAAAATGGCGAGAGAGGAGATTGAGAGAGGGACAGAGAGGGAGACGGAGGAATGTGGCTGATTCTGTCACTAAAACTTGCAGATAACGGAATTTATGGACTGATTTCTACTGATTTATGGAGTGCTTAATGCAGAGATTGAAACCTAGATTATTTCACATTGATGGAAATTTTTGCAGCCTGAATTTGGCACAGCTTAACTCGCTTTCTTGCACTATCGAAAGCACGACCTCATTTGCGCATAAATTCTGCGACTTCTTTCACCACTATGTTGTTGGGCTTATTTTATAGCACATAGACCTGCTCTTCTACTCGTTGCTATCTTCATATGACCAAACAATAGTTACTCTCATCGTTTTACAAACGTTTCTTGAATTCAAACATAACTTGCACCCTCGCCCCTTCTGGGAATCCTGAAAGCAGTGGACCATGCAATTTTTCGCCAGACCATGGGGGACTACAGACATGCGCGGAGGGCAATATTTAGGCCATATAAGCCCTTTGTAAATGGTCTTGTTTCAAAACGAACAATTTCGCCATTGATTCTTATTTCCATTTGATGCAGATCCTTTTCCAAGAAAAGGATACTATGCATGCTGTATTAATCGAGAAAAATTATTTAAGGTAAAGCATGTCATTTTTATGCAAGAGAGTTTTCAAGTTCAAATTAGGATTAAGGATTTTGGAAGCATCAGAGCACTCATCCAGTTTTTTCTGCTTCATACCATCCAAAGCCTAAGTATTTTTTCTTTCTTTGAACTCAATACTGCCTCTGACTGAAGTTAGAACTTCATTTGTTTTGCAGGATCCAAAGAAACTGGCACGCAAACTGCAAACTTGGGGTTTGGAAGACATGCTGCAAAGCCATCTCTTGTGCATGCAGGCATACTATCATCATCGCTATGCAGAAGCGTTTGCTGAGTTACAAAATTCTACAAAGTGAGACTCCCATTTCTCACTTTATTTATAACAGGCCACAGCTTATATTGGTAAATTTTGGAAAACTTAGGCTGGACATCAGCTTTTTTCAATTTATTCATTTCCGCTTTAATTCTACCTTGAAGATTTCCAGAACTGCACTGAAGGGTTAAATGAAATGGATCCGGACGTCAAATGGCAGCGTCTTTCTGCAGGAGTTTCGAAACTGGGATTCTACGTGGGCTATGAAGGCTTTGCATGCGATGGTGTTTGACATCAGAGCCGTTGCAGAGAAGGTATAATGAGCTTGTCGTTATACCGGACAGAACTTTTTGTGTATTCAAGAACATGGATATCAATATTTATCTGTTTCTTTCTTTTGTAAATACGTACATTTTCCCAATTTAATCTTCCCATGAAGATTAAAAAAAAACAAGGGCGAGTGAAAAATGCACAGGACAGTCTGTGAACGAAGAATTACCAGTACTTGGAGAATAGAGGAAAAGAGCTAGTCATAACCGGGAACGTTCTCACTTATAACCGTACTGGTGAATTTGACACAGGGCAGTTGGATAGTTATTCCGAATATACAAGTGCAATCCGACGACTACTTGTCACTAATTTTTCTTATGAGTTTGCCGCAGTCAACCACTTCTTTCCTCTGACATAGATTCAAGGACTGCTATCTAAACCATTTACCTAACTAGAAAATCAATCACATTTCCGTAGAGCCAGAGGTATTTCCGCAAACGAATTAAGTATTGATTCATGTTCTACATGTTTGGTATGTCTGCTTCAGGCTGACATGAATTTGGCAGCAGGAGTTCGGCCAAGAGAACATCTTAAAACTGCAGGTTCCTTTCTCATGAAGGTTTTTGGAGCTATCGCTGTACGGAAATCTGCCTTTTCTAACCTTTCAATGTGCTGCTTTTGCTTGTGTTGTTGTACTCTGAAACTTTTCAAGTGCTGATTGCTAGTTTCATCCCCTGTTGTCTATGTCGTTCAGCTCGGCTGTATGTTTCCTCACAACTGGTCGACTTTCTTGCATCAATGGCAGGGGAAAGGGCCAAAAAGGATGGGTGCTCTGTACGTGGCTTGCCAGTTATTCAAAGTGTATTTTAAGGTGAGTAGTTTGGGTGGGAATCTGCTCGCGACGAGCTTTTTGGTTCTTTGGTGTCGGTGTTAAAGTCCTACTCTGATATAGATTCAATTGCCTATCATCTGCATCTCCCGTGATTTTAAGAAATGTGTGTGTCATGATATTGACCAAACTCCGATTGCAAGGGCAGCTGGGAACAGTTCATCTCTGCAGGAGTATTATCAGAGTGATTGATGCCGGAAACTTCGATGACTATCCTGCTTGTGACAAGGTAGCTGACAACGTTTACGAGAAAATGTTGCAGCAGTAGTTTGGTTATAGCTGTGCTGGGAGACTGTTGCGTTGTTAAGATAGCATTACTATTGAATTTCGGAACTTGGAAAAAAATTGGTACTGGTTTTTCGAGCCATGCAGCTATCAATTAATGAATGAATGAAGGGGGAAGCAGGTCACTTACAAGTATTACACTGGTCGTCTCGACGTTTACAACGACGAGTTTAATTTGGTTAGTAGCCGCTGCGTACCTTTACGCAATCAATGAAGCAGATGCTATGGCTGTCTACAATGCAGATCGTTGGAAGCAAGATGCATATGCATGTAAAGCAATCTATAGATCGATCTGATCACGGACAAAGCTTTCTAGCGTCAAGACATCTAGGAATAGGCTCTTGTTATTCATTGTTCTTTTCGTGTTTGGGCCACTTGCAGGCTGACGAAAAGTTGACTTATGCGCTGCAACATTGCCACAGTGCTAAAACTGGCAACATGAGGTGTGCTATGTGCTCTCTAGAGCGGCATTTAAGAGCATGAAATTCCATCGGCAGAGACTGAACATGCTGTTCCGTTTCATATGTGATCGTTAAACAGCCAAATGATCCCTTTATTATGCATAATGCAGGCGTATCCTTCGTTACCTTGTTCCTGTCCGCCTATCGCTTGGGAGTGTACCGTCAGAGCAGCTCCTAGATAAATATGGTCTTCCCGAAGTATGAGCCTACATACTGCATGCCCAATGCTGTCCCTATCGAGTGTAGACTCAGCTGTAAATTTCTTATGAAATAACCTCGTTCTGTTAGCCTTCAACCTTTGAGCAAGTGTATGAAGTGGGAATTGATATTCAGTAATTAATATAACAGTACGAAAGTTTGATCTTGCTTATATCTAATGGTATCGCGCATATTGATGTAATCATGCTGTTGGACAAGGACGTCTGTGTACTAATGCAGGCGAGAAATGAGCCAACGTGCAGTATGTTGGAGTAGTGCATGCGCTGCGGAGAGGGGATGTTCGGATGCTGCGAGAGACGCTGCAAAAATATGAAGAGCGGTGAGTGTCAGGAGTAGCGTTTCTTCACAAACTTTTACACGAGGGTGAAATGAGAAGTGCTTTGAAGACTTAATGGAAAACGAGGTTCACATAAGTCATTCTTGTTTGGTGATATTTGAAGGGCTGCCCAATACAAGGTCAGCAGGACGATACCTTTTGGCACTGAAAAGTTTCCACAGCGATACCGTTTATGACGTCCTTGGAAACCACTCTTTAGGATCCAATGAATTGTGAAGATTCAGACGACTTTGGGATCATGTGGTGCCGTTAGCAATCATGAGGAAGAAAGTCAGATGTGTTTTTTTTCTCCATGCATGCAAGACTTTGTTGTGGTCTGTTCTGCTCCGCACATGGGCACGCTCTCAGACGTCAGCCTCTTCCTGATGACCTGAACAGAAAGTCCCCCTTTCAATGACCATACCCTCTTCGAATGGAGAAGCTAATGTCCCGCAAATCCCATTCCGATTGTGATTCTTCTTGAATTATTGTGCAGATTCCTACGTTCGGGAGTATTCCTCGTGATTGAAAAGCTGGAGATGCAAGTGTATCGGCGCCTCATCAAGAAAATGTTAGTTGCCAAAGGGAGAGCTGCATACATTGTAGATCTGATCCTGTACAGGGCTACAACATAGCTGCGGGGTTGGAAGGGGGGGGAAGATAATAAAGGCGGGGTGGGGTGGGGGGGGGGAAACTGGGGCATCACTGTTGGCATAGGTAGTGTATGGTGGTAATTGTGCAGTCTTGAAATGTGTGGTCTGTGAGGATGTGCAGGCATCTTCTGCAAAAGGCTAAGGACCCGGCCAGAGCACATCAGCTAAAAATGGAGTCCATTGTCCGCGCTTTGAGATGGCTCAACGTCCTCGTAGATGCGGAAGAGGTTGGTCTCTCTCCTACTTTCACCCATTTAAAGAAAGCGATGAATCTGAGAAGCGTGGGCCTTCTCCAATTGCTTGATGGAGGCAAGCATTGGCCAACGTAGGAAGGCGGAGGTCAAGTTCAATGGTTGCTTTGTTGAAGAAGTCACCAAATTGTGTAACCATCTTCAATGTTCTTGGCGTAACTTTCAGTTGCTTCTGCATGACTGCAGGTTGAGTGCATTGCAGCTGTGCTCATTCACAAGAACCTCATCAGAGGCTACTTTTCGCATAAAAGCAAAGTGGTGGTGCTGAGCAAGCAGGACCCCTTTCCCAAGCTGGCAAGCAGCACACAACCTGGGAGGACAGGGTGACATGTTTTTGCCATTCTTCAGCCTACCCCACTTCCTCTTTTGTGCTTACAAGACGGGTATCTCTGTAAATAGGTGTCCCTCCTGCATGGGCTAGAAGTCGCAGGCAGGGCTTCGGCCTGAAGCTCCATGGGGCTGGGGCTACCTCTAGTTCAAATGGACCCATAGTGGGGGGTGGCTATTTGGGTCAGAAATGGGCACAATCTGAGGTAGACCTTGCCCGCGCGGAAGTGCTCATTGCGGAAGCACAAATCAACACCTGCGAAGGTTTTCGAGCATAAGCTGTAAACCAAGCTTATTTTTTGCAATGGTATCATAACATCCTCAACAAGACGAAAAGCTTGTTCTGTCGGTTTCTTTATTGCAAAACTTGTGGTGGGAACGCTATCAGAAAGTTAGAAAGCGAGATAGACTTAAAAGCAATAAAAAGAAGGGCAGAAAGGAAGGCTGCAGAAGCGGAGAACGAGCTCTATGGGGATTTTGGGCAATTGGGATTTCTGTCGCAGTCAGCATGGAACACCGCCCCAGTTTTGAATGCCCCCTTTCTAACGGGTTTTGGAACTGTGAAACATGGAGAGGACCTCCCCTCCAGATCTTGGCCATTTGCCGCCTCGGCCGCGTCCACGTGTCGCCCCCACAGCCGTCGTCAGCTCTGGATATGCCACGTGGCAAGTCAAGATCCTGAGTTCCCGTTCCCGCCGTTCCTTGGAACAGCCGCGGGCTGCCGTAACGGCCGGCGGGCCAAGGCCCATTCTGTGGACTACAACGGCCAGAAATCGTCCCTCAGGCCGCCGTTCTGTGGAACGATCCAATGTCTACCGTCCGATTGAATATTTGAGCGATCGCGACCCTCCGTACCACGCCTAACGGCTCGCTGTCCCGCGAAACGGCGGTTGGCTTGGGACGCGGTTTGCCCCCTCCAGGGGTACGTTGCCTCCTTGCCGCAAATTACAGGGCGGGGCTGGTTTGGTTTTTGGAAGGGGAGGAAGCTGCAAAAGGCGGAAGGTGGGGGAGGGAGAGAGGCAGGCCAGCCAGAATTAGGGTTAGGGTTGCTGAGGGAGGAAGGAAGGTGGTCCAGGAGGAGGAGAGAGTTTGGAGGGAGGGGGAGGGAATGTGGAGTAGTAGAACAGTGAGCAGGAGGCTGTGTAGGGAGAGGGGAAAAGAGTGAGGTGAAGGAGGGAGTGAGGAAGTAAAGAGGCAGGGAAGGAGGGGGGGCGGGAAAGTACGAGGAAACTGGACCAGGAAGGAAATGGGAGCAGGAGTGCGGGATTACCTTCTGTCCGATGAAGATGATGACTTAGTCATGGATGCCAATTTTCAGGAGTTTGAGCAGGCAATGGGCCTTGGTTCACCGGGGAACATTCACTCCAACGAATCAACGTCTCCGTTATCTACTGTTCCCGACCACACTGATAGCTCAAGCTCAACAACCTTTTCTCATGTGGATGGCCCGGATGATATGAGATTCTTGTCATCAATGTCTCTATCTTCTCTGCAGCGCTCAGGAAGCTACGGAGGCCGGCTTGGAAGCTCAGAAAGTAATCGGTTTGTTACGGCAGTCATGGAGAAGGTGGTCCTCTTAAAGACGGACCTCTCTGTAAGTCTACATTAGCTCTTCTTCATTCCATATTAAAGTTTATTGCGCAGCTTGCTTCGATTGTCTTACACTTCTTCTTTTGAAACTTTATCGAGCTCTTCGTGCCTGCACTTGTTAAGCCATCTTTTTCCATCATTTCATCCCCCTCTGGTCCGTGCCTCCATATTTTGACATAAGTCTTGTTTGCGAATTTCGAACTTATATATTTTGCGCTGGCATTTCTCTTCTCTCTCCCTTGGTCTAAGAGAAGAGGCTTCATTTCTGGCGGTTTCGAGGGGCTTGGGTCAAACCGCTTCGTTGTTTCTTAAGTGTAGCACGTCGTGTTCTCCTGTTAGTGAGTAACGCTGACATACTTGGTTTAACAACGATATTTCCTTCAGCTCTATCCAATTCGGAATCTATTCACAGTCAATTAGATGACATTTTGAAATTTTCTTGTTCAGGTGGCACGGGACGAGATGAATGACCTTCGTCAAGAAGCAGGAGAACTGCAGGAGTATTCGAATGCGAAGTTGACAAGGATTACCCGCTATTTGGGTGTATTGGCAGATAAGGCTAGAACTCTAGGTCAGTACTTCCCCTAGCCCATACTGAGAGAAGTTGAGAGAATTCCACTTCTTTGTTGCTGTATTCAAAGAGTACGTTTACGTAGTGCGCACAACGCAATGTGAAAACATGAGTTCGAGTGATATCCTAGAAAGAAAGATTCGCAAAAATGTTCCTCGCCCGCTTTCTTGTTCACTGTCGGCACTGTGTAGCCCCCAACAAGTCTGCTGGAGCTCCTATTTCTCACTGTCTTTGCTAGGCAGCTAATGGTGGCCAATAATCGCAAGAAAGCTTGTGCTCGTTTTGTTGTTAAACCGGCTTCCATGTGGCCAACCTTGACGTTGGCGTTGCAGCCAAAGTGTTATTCACCTACCTATGGGCTGTCTGTTGAATTGTATTGCAGATCAGGTGGCTAATACTGCAGAGGAGCGAATAGCGCCCCTTCAGAAGGAGCGCAAGAAGCTGTTCAATGACCTCCTAAATGCGAAAGGTGAGTTCAACAAAATCAACAAGATATTGGAGGCAGAAAGTTGGGAAGATGATGTATCCACTAGAATGGTGGTGTTTCTCCGCTAGTGAGCTAGCGGGCTGTGGTGCAAAGGGATGTCTGCAGAGTATAAGACCCATTCTCACTAACCAGAAACTGCAATAGTGAGATAAACAATGCAACATATGTACCTCCATGGTTCTTTCACAGCCATAATGAAAAGTTATCTTAGACCTTGATAAAGCCGTAGCAGCTCAGCGAAATGTCACTCAGTGAGAGAGTTCTGTGTTTGCCGAGCTGCTTGTGAGCATTCAAGACTCAAGCTGGTTGATGGCATACAATGGTAGCTTTTGCTCTATCCTCTTCGTTCATTTTCTTTAGAGCTTCTTCGCATGGTTCCAAAGCCGCTAAAAGGGGGCTCACTGTAACACAGCTTGCAGTATATCATTAAAGTACTACAGTCCAGAGGACACCATTGGCGATGTCAAAAGAATTTGAAAAGTTTTCGTTATCTTCCTCTGTGCATACTTCTTAGATATCCTAGTGGTTCTCTAGCTAAAGCTTTCTTGGTAGCAAGAAGCTGGAAGTTACCTGAATTGTAAGCGTCCAAAGTTGTATGTGCACCTGCATGAGCTGTTCCTTTTATTGTATGTGTGGAGGGGTTGCCAGGCTCTATCAGAGTATTCTGCCGCGTGAGGCCTCAGTTTGAAGATGAAGGAGCGACAACCACCTCCTTTCCAAATGTTTTCACAGTTCAGGTTAACCAAGCAGCCGGCGCAGGGAGCTTTCAGCCAGCTGCTGCTAAAAAAGACTTTGAATTTGACCATGTATATGGGCCGCATGTGAGCCAATGTAAGAGTGCTACCAAGCATGAGCTTTGAAAAACCTTACCTTTGTTACTGGACATGGTGCATTCCAGCACTTCTGCTTAAGTCAATTCAACAAACGTTGTGCTTGTTGTTAGGTGATTAGAGTTTTCTTGACGACAATTATTCCGGAGAAGCAGTTTATCTTGAATTCTAGTTATAGAAGCAGGCAAGGAAGAGAATTGAATGGAGGGGCCTGCTCGGACTCAGCCGAGTTGAAATTTTTAACCTGCATTGAACTTTGCTCTGTTGGAAAAATGTTTCCTGTTCTAAGTTACATGTAACTCTCTATGGCTGTTGTCTGATGCAGCTGCCCTCTTTCAGGACATTCAGCCTCTTATGACCTCGGTTATGGACGGCTATAATGCTTGCGTTTTGGCCTATGGTCAGACAGGAGCTGGCAAAACACATACCATGGTGAGCTCACGTGAAGGCTTTAACAAGCAACAGCTGTTTTGTAATTGGCTGTATCGCAAATCTTTCTCCCTATTCTAGTCATTGAAGATTTTGGGCTGGAGATATTGCAGGAAGGGGCCATCCACGACAGAGGCATCTACTACCGTGCCTTTGATGAATTATTTGACCTCGCGAATTCGAGCATGACAGTTAGCTTCAACTATGTGTTTCACGTTAGCGTTGTGGAGCTATACAATGAGCAGGTGATGTTTGCCTCTTTGTATTGCCATTTTGTGGGAAAGTGCAAGTTCGTCTGTATGCAGTAAATTGTGCAGAATTTCTGCTTTTCATTGGCTTGTGGAGTTTAGATTGGAAGGAATTTGGGACTACTCCGGCTGCAATAAGCTGAGACTTCTCATGTGATGGTGCAGTTAAGAGATCTTTTGTGGAGACATTCAGACAACAGTGCAAAATCTCCTCCTAAAAATTATGAGCTGAAGCAGACGAAGACAGATGGGGTAGTTGTGGTGGAACTGACGGAGGAGAAAGTGGAGACACCTGCTGAGTTTGCGAAAGTTATGAAGATTGCGACTTTAAACAGGACCAAAGATGGACCGGTGGGAGCTGATCGAGTGAAACGTTCCCATCTGTAAGTGGATTGGTGTAACCGCAACTGTAAAGGCAATTCATGGGAACAGTAGTAAGTGACTTGGAAGAAATCTTTCTTTCAGAAGTGCATTCTGATGTTGATGTTTTGTTAGTGGAAAATGGCACCTGCTAATGATTTTTTCCTATTCTGAGGTGGTGTTCCGAGCAGAAACGCTGCTGCTTATTTGTAACTTTTTTTTGGTGCGTTTTGTTGGACAGCGTGGTGACAATTCATGTTCGATGCACAAACTCGGTAACAAGGGAGAAGCATCACAGCAAGCTTCACCTTGCTGACTTGGCAGGCAGTGAGAGGCTGCGGGAAGGAAGCGGAGACCGTCTCACAGAGTCCCTTTTCATCAACAAATCTTTGTCTTCGTAGGTTCTTTCGTTCATCATTTCTCTCTAACCTCAGTCTTTATACAAATTCAATTCATTCCCTTGAACTTCCGAGGCTTATTCCACCCAGCAAATGCCTTACTCTTGGGTCGTTTGGCGAGAGCATTTTCTGTCCTATTCATTTTGGTCGATTTTCATTGTGAAATGGCTACCACTCTTCCGTTGGAAGTAGATGGCGGTGAATTAGCTAGATTCATCGAGCAATAGTGAAGAGGGAGTTAGCTGTTCCGGAAGACTAGGGCCATTCATCACCATTCATTCATTCATCTTGGGTTTTTGTGAGTAGGGATTGTTAAAACAACAATTGTGAATCCTGCGTATGGGAGTTGGATTCCTTGATTGTTTGATGTATGTTATAGGCCTTTTAGAAGCCTGGTTGGTTTTTCGTATCATGCATCACCGTCAGTGGGAGAGAGATTATGAAGCCTGAAAAGGTTCATGTTGCGATTTTACATGCAGGCTTGGGGATTGTCTATCTGCTCTCACAGCCAAGAAAGGCTCTCCACCGTTTGGGAATTCGAAGCTTTCTCTCCTCTTATCTGATGCCATTGGTGAGGAAGCCCTGTCTATTTCCACCTCGAATGAAATGATTTCATTGTTGTTGACTTCAAGTGACTGTCTTATGCTTGCTTGGTGGTAGTTGAATGGTTTTTGTTTAATTGTGAATCAAGTGGACTTTTCTTTCCGCGACCTGTTTTCTCCTCCTTTGAGAATTCACTCATCTTCTAAAGAGGCTTGGAAATGGTGCAGGTGGTGAATCGAAGACGATAATGATCGTGAACTGCAGTCCAGGTCAGCGTGATGGCATGGAAACCGTTGCCAGTCTAAATTTTGCAACACGAGCACGGAATGTGGAACTGAGCCTTGGCAGCAAAGATACCATTAAGAAGTGGAGAGACATGGTGAGATATTGTGCTTGCGAGCTATTCGAAAGAATTGTAGCTCAGTGATTCATCCTTCCGCCAGTAAGCAGTTCACAATATACAAAGATATTGAAGTGTCAAAATGAGTGATGATTGAAGTGTCCAAAGGCAAACTAGTCGTCGTTTTGAAGAGACTCAGTGGATGTGTGGAGGAATTCAAATGGATGACCTAAACAGTGATGCTTCCGATGCATCGTTGATCTGTTTTGATGTTCCCTCTTGTGGGTATTGAGGATTTTCTGTTTGCAAGTTGTTCATTCGCATTGGGTTGTACTTGGATGTTCAGGCAAATGATGCACGAAAGGAGCTGCATGACAAGGAGAGGCAGTGCGAAGCACAGCAGCAGGAGATATTGGCGCAGAGGCAGGACCTGCAGTCGGCAGAAGAGCAGGCAGTTATCCTCTTTGAAGAGTTGCAACGAGCATGGACAGTGGCAGCATCTCTCCAATCCGAAGCTTCTGTTGAAAAAACTCGTTCCTTCCAGCTACAGGCAAGTCAGAGAAGGAAAGAGACGAAAGGGAGAGAAGGAAAGAGACGAAAGGGAGAGAAGGAAAGAGACGAAAGGGAGAGAAGGAAAGAGACGAAAGGGAGAGAAGGAAAGAGACGAAAGGGAGAGAAGGAAAGAGACGAAAGGGAGAGAAGGAAAGGAAAGACAAGTATTGCATGGGCATCGGTGGATTCTGGTATATGGGTTTGGAATGGAAATAGCTGAACTTCGTTTGTTTTTAAGCCTACCTTATTAAGTTTTCAATCTGCTTTCTGGGTCCTCTCTCTCTTTTTGTACTGCAGGCCGAAGTTGAACACCTACAAAGAAAGGCTGCTGAAGCAAATGAAATCATGCAAGAGTTGGAGCATCAGCAGCAGAGGGCGCATGATTTGATGGTGATAGAGCATGAAGAGCAACTCAGAATGCTTAGGGAGGAGTGGGAGACGAGGCTCGTATTGAAGCAGGCGCAGCATGCAGAGACATTGCAAAAAGTACAGGAGGAGACCCATGCAGAACGGAGTAAATCATTCGCAGCATATGAGGTGAGAGCCACTCCGGATGCTCACTCCCACCTTCGCATAGCACTACAGACATAGAACCCACTCTTTTGCGGAAAATTCTTTTGACTAAACCAAAAAGTGTCGCAACTAGGTCTTGAAAGAGGGAAGGTTGTTTCAAGGAGGAGAGAGGAGAAGAGAGGAAAGAAGTGTACATGTTCCATTCATACTGTCGGAGCACACACGCTTTAATGTGGCAAGCATTTCTGAAACGGACTGCAATCTTTGTGTTTACTGGGAGTATCATTTAATAGATTTGCCTGTACTGCCTATGCTATTTAGTGCTGTATTCCCATAGATATGCAGCTGCATGTCCGGATGGTTTCCTTTAATGGACCCCAAAGCGAGTTTTGTTAAGCTGACACCCTTGAAACCTCTCTCTACCTCACTCCCTCTACCTTACTCCCTCTACCTCACTCCCTCTACCTCACTCCCTCTACCTCTCTCCTTGTTTACCTCATGTGGAATTTTCAGGTGCGCATTCACCAGCTACAGCAGCAGCTTATTGCGGCCACTGCGGCTGCAGAGAATGCAGCAGCCATGGCTGCCGTGTCGAGACCAGGGTACACTATTCCGACTGATAAAGAGTCCGACTGGAGAAAGGAGTACGAAAAAGCTCAAGAGGAAATTGCTCGACTCAAAGGGGAGGTTCAGAAGAACAGTGAGCTGGCTGAGGTGAGTTTAACCTGTCACTCAGTGGGGTTTTGCAGTGTGTAAACTCTATTATACGAGTTCATGGAAGCAATATTTTTACATCTGACAACTAAGATGTGTATCTAAGGGGTCCACTCGCATAAATACACAACCAATAGCACAGCTGGTTGCTTACCAGAACTATGATTATAGAAAACTCAGTGGGTATGACGATATGCCGGTGCATTAGTTTGACGTTGGTGTTCTTATTAATCCAGAAAATGGAAGAAAGGTAAAAACCCACATTCAGAATTTCACTCGTAGTGTGGGGTTACCTGCTAGAGCTTAAATGACTAATTTTAAACAATGCAGTGAACTCGCGATTGATATATATCTTGTGTATTGTATCGGCTTTGCAACAGTTGCAATCGTCACAATACCCTGATACTGTCATCAATTACAACATTTATTCTCTTGGAGTCAATGGGGCGGATCTGATATCCAATAAAAATCAAATGTTTGAAAGACATGCGCTGAAGGAAGCGTGTTTGGGTGTTCTTTTCTAAAAAATAAATGTTAATGAGGTGTCTTTCTATGGGTATTTTGTGGCACGAGATACAGAGGCTCAATCAGGAAAATGAGCGACTTGTGACTGATCTCATGGAGAAGACGGCAAAGAAGGAATCAGAAGCCATACCTGCAGAGGATAGCGAGGCCAATGATGATGAGGTAAAATCACTACCACTGACTTTAGCACCCCTTCATGCTATGCTTTCTTCTTTTCTGCTCCTTAAGTTAGCGTGATGTGGAGTTTCGTTCAAATCAGTGGAGTAGGATTTTGTGGCATGCTATAACTGCATGGGTTTCGAGAGGGAGAGAGAAAGGTGTTGTTGAGCCTAGGCGTTGCTTTCAGTTCATAGCATTTTTCTTTAATCCTTCGGTGTTCCGCGAGCAGTTCCTCGTGGTTTCCCATGATGATTTTCTCCATGTACATTTGATGGTATCATCGCCATCATGAAATCAATTCGACATCTCTCTCCATACATACATTTATACATTCATGTATACACATAGATACACACATATATACATGCATATGCACATTCATAATAGTGGAAAGCTGCGACTTGCACTGAAGCTTTAGGTTGGGAACGAACCAACCTTTCGTTTGATGTGTGATCAGGGAAATGAAAAACAGGAGATGAAGCTGCAGCCGAGCCATTCATCCAAGTATTGGCTGAATTTGAAGTCCAAGAGCATTACACAAAGCATGGAGGAGAAGCCGCGCCTTCCTCGCCCTCATAATGAGCTTCGTGTTTCAGAGGCAGCAGAGCTTCATCTCACAGGGAGGGAGAGCAGAATGAAGCGTAACCAAACTGAAGATGGGGCTCAGCTCATTACCCTCCTAGACACCTTCGAATTTGACAAATTTGAAAATTCGACAGACATCGCAGAACGAGCAAACAAAGTGTTGCGGGAGGTGAGTGAAGGGCTGATTCCATATATGTTGAATGATTGTCGGAAGTTTTATAGGGTTGGAATAGAGTGAATGCAGGTAGGGTCCAAGATTATCTATCACTCAGTGTATTCTGTTGCGGGAGTTGGATGCATTGAACAGTTTCTGGCAACAGTGGAGACACATAAGAAGGGGGAGAAAACAAGTGAAGGCGAGCTATTGGCGGAGCTTCGAGACTCGGTCTTTTCATTTCTTGGAAGAGTGCAGCCGAGATGTCAATTAGATGGCAACCTTGTAGCACAATTGCGGCTCCTGTACCTCAAAGGACTTCTTGCAAAAATGCCGGATTTGAAGCCAAACAAGGTGCATGCTCTTTCTTTCATTCTGCGATATAGTAGAGTCTGAATCACCTGAAAAAGGAGCTTTTACAAGTCAATAAATGTCTGCTTCAAGGAGAAAGGCTGTCTCCAACAGTGCATCAGCAACCATTGAACGAATGCATAACCTTGCTTAAAATGCTACTATTAGATTATTGATGATTATTATTCTGTTGATTGTATGTGGGTTTGCTGCAGATTCCCGAAGTTTGTCAGTTCTTGGAGAGGGAGGGTGGTGAAGGGAAGACTGTGGCAGGCAAGAAGGCTCACTTCACAACGACTACCCCTATGGGGCCGGGCCCCATTCCGGGAGTTTTTCCAATGAGAGTTTCCTTGAAGCCGGAGAAGAAGCTGCAAAAATTGCTCTCCTTTGGGTCCAAGAATAAGGTTGAAGCTACAACGGAGGCCAAGGTAGGTCATTCTTCTTTTCAGATATGCAACTAACAAAAGATTAGCATTCTATAGCATACATCATAGATATAGGTTCTCGATTAGATTAGTACAGGAAAGAGACAAAGCCAAATGTTTTTAGTGTCTTCCACTTGTAATTGCTTTTAGGGGGGATAGCTTCTCTCTTCAGACGCCGAAATCAATCATGCCAACATCATACGTGTAGCTTGTATGCAACTGCGAATAAAGCTACTTCGAATTACAACAGAATAATTCAGTCTGAATACATTCATGTTGAACGCTAAAATGATAAATCTGAATTTCAAATATAGAGAGCTCGCTGTGTGACTGCGTCCTTCTTGCCTGCCCTTATCACATACCGAACATTTTAGCACAATTTCTGTCATATTTACCTAAAAACCCTTTGCCCTACTCTTTCTCTTCTCCTGTACAGCGGGAAGCGAATAGAGGACGTGTGAATGAGCTCGTGGGAGAAGCAAAGCAGTATGCAGTCAACAATGAAGCCCTCGCTCTGCTTTTCACTCACACAGACATGGAGGAGGTGAAGAGGCAAATTAGACGATGGCTTGCAGAGAACTTCGACCACCTTCCGATAAGTGGAGGAACGGAACTTGCACAGTTCACTATGGCCATATTTGATGGATGGCTCAGCGGATGTGGAACAATTAAGCCTAAGGGGATGAGAGATGTGTTTGGAGATATTCTTGCAAACTATTCTAGACGTTCTTACGAAAGCCAACTTCATCACCTCATGGTACTACTACCCCCTTGGATATCAAGCTTAAAAACCTCAAATATCTTCTATCATTAAAAATATACTGTTCATATGCCTGTTAAAATGAAAATTTACTAGGCTGGGAGATGGGGTCGGAACACCACTAGTGGAGTCTGTGTCAGTGTATGTTTCTGCAACAGAACTTTTTTTTCAACAGAGCATAATATTAAGTATTGTGTCAACCTGATGGAAGCGCTTTAGCGGAAGCATACTTTGCTGCCAGAAATTCAGCTGCTGAGATGTTCTACTAGTCAATATGGATATGAACAGTCGTAGAGAGGCCTTCGATTCTTTGAAAACTGATAAAGGGAGTTTTTTCAATGATCTTCTGCACAGGACTTATCATCTACATTGGCTGTTGAGGAGGTGGATGATTTGGTGACTTTGAATCGTTTGCGAACACAACTAGAGTCTGTCGACCTCAAACGTAGAAAAGTGAGTGTTTCTTGCACTGTCTGCCTGCCTACAACAGAGAAAACTCTAATAGCATTCCACCTAAAAAGCTCACCTTGAAGTGGCTCTGAAACCTTACTTGCTCTTCCGGCGAATAATTTGCTGATGTGAATTTTGGCGGAATTTATGAAAAACATTTGCTATAGTTAAATGGGGACAGGACAGCCATGGAAACAATCTATGCGTGAGTCACCAAAACATGTTTTTGTTGTTCACAGATCATGAAAGAAATGCAAGTTGATCCGGTGCTGTTGGATGATGAGAAGTTGGAGCCGCCCCCACTTAACGAAGACGAGGAGGCACGACTTGCATCTCTGTTTGTGCTGGAAGATGCACTCAAGGCCTGTGAGGTGTGTACCTGCATGTAGGACCATCTAGAAGGGGAGAGAGAAGAAGAATAATGAATTGGCATTAGAGAGAGAGAGAGAGAGGAGATGGAGAAGGAGAGAGAGAGAGAAGGACTTAATTCAGGCTTTGATGATGACACGAAGTCAGTCCCGGTGCAGCTGACGGACTTGGTTTAACTCACCTGAACAACTTCGGTAGGATATTAGTACTCTGCATTAGTCGAAGGGTTTTTAAAATGCTTCATATGAATCTGCACATGGTCCTTGTGACCAGCATTGGACAATTGTATTGGAAGTGTGTTTTCACTTAGTTAGGCCTTTCAAGTGAGAGGTTTAAGTGGTTTCATATGCTGACCGCCAAAAACTAAGGAAGGAACCTTGTTGGTGTTGTAAACTGTCGTCGCAGGATGCCCATAAAGGACCTTTGACAGCTGCAAGTATCTCAAAAAAGAAATTCCACCTTGCGAAAATGTTGGAAAAGGTGCAGCTTATGCTGTCTATGGACCGTGCTGTTGCAGAAGTGTATTTGGCAGAAGCCCAAAAGCATTTAGAGGTAAAGGCTATCCCCTTCTGTCACTTGTTAAGTATGTATTTACAGCGTGTGCTTCATAATATCACTAACTGAGTGAGTTTCAAACAAGCAGGCAGTAGGTAGGCAAGCAAAGCAAGACTGCTGACTACTGCTGACTATCTATGTTTGCTGTCCAGGTCCAAGCAACCACTGTAGCAGAGTCAATCCCATCACAGGGTTTGAAGTCATCACAGGGAATTTCCCAATCTGCTTCACTACCTGGAAAAGGAGCAGCTTCTGCAGGCAGTCAGAAAGCCCCAATTTCAAGCAGGGAATCGTTTCCTGAAGAGGGAGGTCCTGGAATTCCCAATTGCCTTCGCGGGGAATCGATTGAGTGGACCGCTGTGCAGTTTAATAGCCGTGCAGGGACGCCCCCTGTGGTGGTGAAATGTGGGGCTACCTCACAGCTTGATCTCGTCATCAAGGTCGTAAATGGGAAAGGTGTGTATCGTCCTTCCTTACAAGCAATCGTGAATGTGAGAGGCACGTGTTGTTGGTAGCCTCTATGCTGAAGGTGGCACACGACTATGGGAAATAAAACGTCCTTTTTTGGCTTGGTGAAGACCTGTTCGTTACTGAACTAATGCTTGAACCTAAGCAGCTATTCGTTTCTTTACAAAAGAAACTCGACTCGTTTCTTTTGTCATCCTCAAAGAGCCATAGCGTTTAAGCAAATCTTCTTTGACACAACATGCATAATATGAGTATTTACATCTGAAATCAATCCTTTTTCGCAGGAACGAAGCCGGGAGAGGCGGCGCAGAGGCCCGATATATGTGTCTTGGCGTTGCCTTCAGTATTGGAAGACCTTTCTCAAGAGGACATTGTTAAGGAGCTGGAGTATTTTCCTGAGGCACTGAAAGCGCTGGTGATGGCAAAGACTGCAGCGAGCACAAGGGAACGGTATGCTCGCCTATACAAGACACTTGCTGCTCGGATTCCTGCCCTTCAGAAGACCATGGGGGGTGCCCCATCACCAGACCGGTCAGGGCAGGGAAAAGGGGGTGGGAGTGAAATTGGGGGGGGGGGGGGGCTACCGCTGAGGTCCATGTCGACCCCCATGCCGACCGCAGAAAGTGTCTTATCAAGTACAGTTTCCATGTAGAGTTAGGGTTTGGTGATTTGTTTGATGGTTTTGTTGCAGTATTGAATAAGCCCATGAATGTAGCGGAAAGGCGTTCCCCGTAGAGTTGGTCTTCTCTCAAGGAAAAGGCAAAGGTTTTGTTTTTTAGTTTGTGGAACTAGTAGAAGCGTGCAGGCTTGCACCTTCTTGTAGAATATGAGAGAGGAGTGAGAGATGGAATGAGAGAGAAAGAGGGGGGAGAGAGTGCAGTTTGGAATTGCTTGTTTTATGATAGCCATGAGGTGAGGATACGTAATGAGACTGTAATTTTCGTAGTGTTGAGAAGAAGCGGAGAGAGAGAGTGGGAGCTTTAGTATTTAGGCGAGTATAGTTAGTGTAGCACGCGACGTGGCTACACGAGACCCTTGCATTATGCAACGTCGGTAGACCCAAAAAGACAACTAGGGTTTGTAAAGGCTATTTTTTTTTCCCGAGAAAGAAATAATTTTTTTTTCTAAAAGGTGGCATTTCAGATCTTAAAAACCTTACAAGCCTGAAAACCCTTTCAAACATCCACGGGTACCGAGAAAACTTATTTAACTTTTTTTTTTCTATTATTGGATGCCAATATATCTCGCTTCTCCCTTTCCGGAAGGTCAGTTTATGGTTGTTACTGTTCTGTTGACGGCAGCTTTATAACTTCACTAATACGGAGCACGAACGAGAAAATGTCCGAGTCCGTTTCTTTTCTTTCCTTACAGCATTCGTTCGTCAAGGATTTGAAGGTTTGATGCTTAGAAGGTTCCTATGGTTTAGGGGTTAGGGTTTAAGGTTTAAGGTGGTATCGAGCCCTGGCACCCGATGGGTGCACATCGCTGACAAAAAACAATGACATTTTAATGTCATATATTTGAATGATTTATGGATTATGATCTTTGATCTTAAAAGCCCTTGCAAGCACAGTCAGCAGACTCAGCACACATTTGCACCCGTTCGCAATTGGCCATTGAAAGGAGGCTTCTATACCGATGTATTGTTGCCATGCGGCATGCAATGTGCGCGTTTTCTTCAGAAGGTGGGAAGTATCTTTTTTAGATCTAGACAAAGAGGAATGCGAATGGAAAGGCCTCCTTCAAAACCGCTTTCTGGTTTTTGGTTTCATAAGGTTTTTTAGGGTTCGATTGTCTTTAGGGTTATTTGGGTTTTCCGGAAAAGAAGTGGGGGGAGGGGGGGGGGGGGGGGG